>JBBPBX010018417.1:0-10850 GCA_038048925.1 Garcialebias charrua | reverse complement strand
GTGGTGGCGCTGCACCAAGAACAACTGAAGGAAACAACACAAAAACCTCTGAAGAAGACACTTCTTCTTGTTCTTCTGGAAATACCATACCATACCATTTTATTTATAGATCCCTTAAAATGGAAACAAGGCCAACCTAAGTGCTGTACAAACAAACAAAAACAGGCAACACATAAGCAACACACAAAATGAAGTAAAATCAGAATATAGACATAAAAATGTAACGACCAACCTGTGTGAAGCATACAGGTTCAACCACAGATCAGAATAAAAAACAAAAACGGAGTGGCGTCAAATTTTAGCAGTTTTAGAATTTCTGTTTTGTCATTTTTCAACAATGGACTCATCATGAGCAGAAGATAAGGCAGAAGCCCATGAAGAATGGTGTTTTCCACACAAGGCGGCTGACAGCTCTGTATGAAGAGTCAGAGTCAGAGTCAGAGTCAGAGAGTCTTTATTGTCATTTGCACCGCATGTGGTACATGTGATGAAAACGAGATTATGTACACGGGGTCCCAGTTACATCCAACAACAAATGCAAGAGAAAAACAGTAATAACATCTAGAACTAACTAAGAAAAACATCAACTAGTAATACACTAAGCTTAATATAGTGGGAATAAACAGCAGCACGAACATGAGTTTGTATGAGCAGATGGTCACAGATGAACACAGATGAACACAGCGACAAGAAAACAGATCAGCATCAGTATGATGTGATATTTTGCAGTGTTTATATTTTTTTATTTTTTTTTATTTATTCATGAGTCTAACAGCCTCAGGGTAGAAGCTGTTCCTCAGTCTAGTGGTTCTACACTTGATGCTCCTCAACCTCCGTCCTGAGGGGAGTGGGGCAAAGAGTGAGTGTGCTGGATGAGTGAGGTCTTTCATGATGCAGGTCGCTCTTTTTCTGCATCTGGAGGTGTAAATGTCTGTGATTGTGGGGAGACTGACTCCAACAGACTTCTGTGCAGCCTTCACCACTCTCTGCAGAGCTTTCCTCTCTTCAACTGTGCAGCCTCCATGCCACACGTTGATGCTGGAGCACAGGACACTCTCCACTGCACACCTGTAGAACGAGGTGAGAACTGGGCTGCTCAGACCAGCACGTCTCAGCCGTCTGAGGAAGTAGAGTCTCTGATGACCTTTCTTGATCAGGCTGGTGGTGTTGTTGCTCCAGCTGAGGTTATCATTCATGTGTACACCCAAGTATTTGTAGCTGGAGACCACTTCCACTGCAGACCCACCTATTTTCAGTGGGGCGTGGGTGTGTTTGTTCCTTCTGAAGTCCACAATCATCTCCTTTGTCTTCTTCACATTCATGTGAAGATTATTCTCTTTGCACCAGCTCTCCAGGTGTTCCACCTCCTGTCTGTAGCTGGACTCATCATTGTTTGTGATGCATCCCACCACCGCTGTATCATCTGCAAACTTAACAATATGACAGCCTGGAAGTGTGGCTGTACAATCATATGTGAGCAGAGTGAACAGAAGGGGGCTCAGCACACATCCCTGAGGAGAGCCAGTGCTGAGGGTTATGGTGGAGGAGGAGAAGTTGTGGATCTTCACGGACTGTGGTCTGTCTGTTAAGAAGTCTAGTACCCAGTTACAAATAGAGGGGCTTAGTCCAAGTGTAGATAGTTTGTCTATCAGAGTTTGGGGGATCATGGTGTTGAAGGCAGATGTGAAGTCCACAAAGAGCAGACGCACGTATGAGTCCTTCTGATCCAGGTGGGTGAGAGCAGTGTGGACCACGGAAGAAATGGCGTCCTCTGTTGATCGGTTCTCACGGTATGCGTATTGATGAGGGTCCTCATTGATGTTGACGGTTGCCTTGATGTGGGACATGACCAGTTTCTCAAAACATTTAGCGACTATCGGGGTGAGGGCCACCGGTCTATAGTCATTCAGACCAGTCACTGTGGAGCTCTTTGGGACTGGGATGATGGTCGCGGTCTTCAGGCAGGTGGGAACTGACTCCAGTGCAAGTGAGGTGGTGAAGATGTCAGCCAGCACCTCACAGAGCTGGTCCGCACATTCCTTCAGAACTTTCCCTGGGATGTTGTCTGGTCCGGTTGCTTTATGAGGATTAATCTTTCTGAGACTGCCTCTCACTTCTGCTGCGGACACCCTGAGATGCTCTTCATCTGGTGATGAGGTGAGTCTGGTGCTAGCTGGTCTGTTTGGATCATCAAAACGTGCATAAAACTTATTGAGGGCATCAGGCAGAGATGGGTCCCTGGGGCATTGTTTGTTTTTGCCTTTGTAATCTGTTATGCATTTAATACCCTTCCACATGCTCCGTGGGTCTTGTGAGGTGAACTGTCCCTCGATCCTCTGTGCATACGTGGCCTTGGCCTTCTTAATGCCATCCTTCAGTTCATTCCTGCACTTTCTCAGCTCCACTTTATCTCCTGACTTGAATGCAGTGTCCCTGGCTGCTAGTAAGGCGTGAACTTCTTTATTTAACCAGGGTTTCCGGTTCGGGTAGGATTTCACATATTTTTTTATAGATACATTTTCAGAGCATGTACTGATGTAACCCAGGACTGAGGAAGCGTACAGTTCCATGTCCACTGAACTTCCATCAGTGGCTGCTTCTCTGAAAACAGACCAGTTTGTCCTCTCAAAACAGTCTCTCAACATGGGGGAACTATCTTGGGGCCAGATTGTTATTTCTCTTTGTTCCGGCTTGGACCGCCTGAGTGGGGGGAGTTCTCTTGGGGCCAGGATCAGAGACTCGTGATCGGAAGATCCAAGCGGTGGGCGTGTCTTCGCCGTGTATGCCCCCTTTACATTTGTGAAGACTTGGTCGAGCGTTTTATCTCCTCTCGTAGCTGTGAAGACGTTCTTATTGAAGGCTGGGAGGGAGACTTGAAGATCAACGTGATTGACGTCCCCGCAAACAATGAAAAGCCCCTCAGGATATTTACACTGCAGCGAGGTGAGTAAGTCATGAATTTCTCCCTGGGCGTCATTAGCATTAGCATCGGGTGCTATGTAAATAGCTGTTATTAAAATCACAGCATGGTCGCGCGGAAGATAATGCGGCCTACATCTAACTGTGATTAACTCGACGGCGGCTGAACAAAGCCTTTTAATCACGGAACAGTTCGTGCACCAATCTTTGTGTACGTAAATACAGACACCGCCGCCTCGCGTTTTCCCTGTAGTCTCGGTGCACCGGTCTGTTCTGAAAAAGAGCCGATTATCCAGCTCGTAAACAGAGTCTGGAGTGTCCTCCGAGATCCAAGTTTCCGTAAGACAAAGCACGGAACATCTTCTCATCTCCTCCGACGTGGTTACTCTCAAACGAAGTAGATCCATCTTGTTGTCGAGCGAGCGCACGTTAGACAGAAAAAGAGCCGGCATCGGGGGTCTACCGGTTTTAGCGTCTGCCCGCAGTCTCGTCATAATTCCTGCACGGCAACCTCTCTTCTTTCCACGAGAGCACCGCTTCCTTTTCTTTCCTCTCGAGCGCATCTGTTTCCAGAAGGACGTTCTTAGCAGGTCCAATCTTCCGAGCTCTGATTTGAGTTCGTTGCTGATTTCAGCTGTGCCCTGTGGTAAATCCGCTCCGATTCTTAACAGTTCAGTTCGGCTGTAATTCACCCGCAAAAAACGCGTAGAGTCAGGTACAAAAACACTATTAAAATTACTAAAAACTAGAGATGATCCGGGAGCTCGTGAAGCTGCGGCTGCTCTGAGCGCGGCCATCTTGGTTCTGGTAAGAGGCATGCATGTTTGTTTGCCATGCGCTGTAGACCACTTCCTGCTTTTGGAGTGGTATCTGATCCACTTGCATTCACACTGCGTTCAAACCGCACCAGAGTTCACTTCAACCGGACCAAGACCTAAGTTTTTAGGTGGACCAGAGTTCACTTTTTGGTCCGCATCAGAGTTCGATTGTGCATTCACACCTCCCCAAACCAACCAGACTTTCTAGGCAAACGGACCTAAACAAGGCTGCTATGCACCCTTAAACTCAAATGAAGAACCAGTCCTCAGTCCTCATGCATGTCATCTGCATGTCAGAGTTCAGACTCATATCATTTTAGAAAACTGGACGAGTCAGTGTTGAGCTGGTCAAACCTTTCAATAAAATTATGAACAAATTAGGAGACCTCTTTTGATCTTATGAGATCATACAGGAACTCATGAGATCTTGTTGAGTCTTGTAAGACCCTGCGAGAAACTTTAGGTATATTGTGAGACATTGAGAGACTGTGTGATCTTGTGAGGTCTTGAGAGTTATTGTAAGACTTTATGAGAGCTTGTAGAATATTCGGAGATCTTGTCTGATTGTGTTAAATCTTTTGGGATATTGTGCCTTTGCAGGATATTGTGTGTTCTTGTGATTGTTGTGAGATGGGGTTGGGTTTTGTGGGATACTGTAAGATCTTTTGAGATGTGTTTGTGCATGCAGTACCATTTGGTGTTGGTGAAACTTTTTATACTTTTTTACTACTATGAAAAACTACTATGCAAAAAACTCAGGACAGTACTAAACTTTTATTATTTAATTTTATGCTTGTTTATTAATTGTTTGGTGTTTAAATGGTTACTGTTGCACCGAGGGACTGAGAGAGAAATGCAATTTCAATCCTGTGTATGTCCTGTACATATTGCGGTTCTGACAATAAAGTTGACTTTGACTTTGATGACAATAAATAGCAGTTTGATTTTTAATGAAGTTATCATTCTGCCTCTCCTTGTTGTGGATAAAAAGTTTTAAAACTTGTTTCTAAACAGGAAACTGTTCAGAACGAGCGAGGTGATTATTTTAGACCAACAGGAGGGTGAACGACACCAAGAGCCCCTGAAGAATTACACCCATCTTTATTTTCATTTCCACACACTTCCAGTGTTTCCAGGAAAACTGAGGGCAGAGAAGGGTCGAAAACATCAAAGTCACCATAAAAAAAAGAAAGAAACTGAGCTACAACTGATTTTTGTACAGTTTTATTGATGCTATAAAATCTTTCTGAGAACAGGAGCTGTTACTGAACTTTAATGGACCACTGACCTTTGACCTGTCAATCATTCAATGAGGGGTCCACAACAGGGATGGAAAAACTCTTCATGACATTGCAGTACATTCAATAACCCATTCATCTCTTTGCTTTAGTATTTTTCATGGATTCATCCAAAGAAACAGGAACAGATTGTTTTTAAACTTTAAACGTTTCTGTCTTTACAGTGTATATGTATAAAAAAGATTCAGTCGAGTTTAACATGTGACAAATGAAGTTTTCTGATGAGGATAACTAATAGTTGTAAATTTAACATGAAAACCTTCTAGTTGCAGGCGCTCTTCTCCCCTTCAGATCATTAAAAACCGTTTTTGTCTTTCAAACACAAACTGATGATGAGTTTAAGTAAAAGACACTCTGAGAAAAACTCAACTCTGAAACAAACAAGTTCTACATTTGTTCACATTATGACACAAACTTCTCTGCCACTCAGTAATCTGTAGCTTTTATGACCTCTGATCGCTTCACTTCCTGTTGTCACAGGAAGACGAAAAATCAGAAACATTTCTGTAGACGCTACAGGACAGAGAGCAGAAACATGACTGCAGAGGACAGAAAGACCAGTGCACAGGACAGAAAGACCACTGAAGAGGACAACACTTCGTTTCAACACTTGCTCTTCTCAAGGGCGGACGTCTCCTCTCGGCCTCCGCTTTGCTTTTGCTTTGTCTTGTCTGTGAAACTGTCTGAGAGCCTCTCTTCTACAAAATCTTCTGAATCATAACTATGGACTTCAATTTGGTCAGTTGGTCCCCATGGGCGTAGCCAGAATTTTAAGAGGGGCGGTTCGTTTAAATAAGAAGTTGACCAAGCTAAACTAACATGCCTGGATAGGTCAATGGAAAAAGCGTTTGCCTTCCGTCCCAAACCTTATGGGTTCAATTCCCGCATGGTACAACTTTTTTTTTCTTTTATTCATTCCAGATTAAAAAATCACAAGAAAACGATTTACAAAACAACAAGAAATAAAACAATACATGAAATGAAAGGAAGCAGAAGAAGAAAATAATCTTATCTGCCCCTTCTCAAACTAATTTTTATTTTCAAACACTCTTTTATTGGATAAAAAAAGAAGAATGTGTTAACCACAGGCATATTAACTCCTTTTTTTTATCCAATAAAAGACAAACGTAAAATTAGTTGTTTGAATCGAGTGTTTGGAAAAAAAAGAAAATTAGTTTGAGAAGGGGCAGATAAGATTATTTTCTTCTTCTGCTTCCTTTCATTTCATGTATTGTTTTATTTCTTGTTGTTTTGTAAATACATGTAGTTTTCTTGTGTTTTTTGATCTGGAATGAATAAAATAAAAAAAAACGTTGTACCATGCGGGAATTGAACCCATAAGGTTTGGGACGGAAGGCAAACGCTTTTTCCATTGACCTATCCAGGCATGTCAGTTTAAGAGGTCAACTTCTCGTTTAAAAGTGGGTGGTTCGTTCGAACCCCCCGAACCCCTCTTGCCTACGCCATTGGTCCCTCAACACAACTGATAACATTTTTTCAAAGAGAAGACATCAAAAAAGGCGTTCATTACAGGATCAACTGGACTTTATTTGTTGCAGAAAACGTTTCGACTTCTGTCCAGAAGTCTTTTTCAATTCTGAATGGAAGCTGTGAGAACGAGAAGTTTTATACAGGCTTACAAGTCACGCACCAACATATGAAATTGGAAACTGAAATAACACCACAAATTAACTAACATGCCCATTCTATTTAAATTGACAAAACGACACATCCCAGCTTAACAAAAGGGGGTTTGTAACACATACATGTAAATTGAAAGATCACACCTAACAGTAGGAGGTTCCCTTGAGGTCTCTGTTAGAAGACACAAAACTGTATGTAAATTGACAAACAACACCTCCCAAACAACAACAGAGGCTACTCAGAGAACTTTGTTAGTCTAATTTACAGACAAGGCATCCCTGCTCCCATCCGGTGTAAAACGTTTCGGAATCAAATCCAAAACTGAGTTATAGGTCTTAGACAGTTGAAATCTCAGACCTCCTCCTCTGTTAAGAGAAGGTTTTTCTCTCTTAACATACACAGCTTCCTTTACCCCCCTCTCAAACCATCTGTGTTCTCGGTCCAAAATTTGAACATTCTGGTCCTCAAAGGAGTGTCCCTTGTCCGTGAGGTGGAGGTGAACGGCTGAGTTTTGTCCAGAGGAGGTTGCTCTCCTATGTTGAGACATTCTTTTGTGGATAGGTTGTTTCGTTTCTCCGATGTAACGGTCTGAGCAGACTTCGCTGCACTGGACTGCATAAACCACCCCACTCTGTTTGTGTGTGGGGGTTCTGTCCTTCGGATGCACCAGCCTCTGTCTGAGAGTCCGGCTGGGTTTGAAGTGTACTGGGATGTTGTGTTTGTTGAAAATCCTTCTGAAATTCTCTGAGACTCCAGCAACATAAGGAATGACAATGTTTTTCCGTCTGTTAGACTTTTTCTGTTCATTATTGTGTTTAACAGATTTCCTTGCTGACTTGACAAACGCCCAGTTGGGATATCCACATGTTTGCAGAGATTTTTTGATGTGTTTCTGTTCCTTTTCCTTCCCTTCTGTCCTTGTGGGGATGTGTTCTGCCCGATGCTGTAAAGTTCTGATGACAGAAAGTTTGTGCTCCAGTGGATGGTGAGAGTCGAACAGGAGATATTGGTCTGTGTGGGTTGGTTTTCTGTAAACTTCAATGTTGAGACTGTCATCTCCCTCCATATGCACCAAACAGTCCAAAAAAGGCAGCTTATTGTCGTTAGCATCCTCTCTGGTGAACTTGATGTTGTTATCAACAGAGTTAATGTGTCTGGTGAACGCTTCCACCTCCCTGGCTTGGATTTTGACACAGGTATCATCCACGTATCTGAACCAATGGCTTGGAGTTGTCCCCTCATAGGAGTTTAGGGCTCTCTGTTCCACTTCCTCCATGTAGAGGTTTGCAACAATGGGTGACACTGGAGATCCCATGGCACAGCCGTGCTTCTGTCTGTAAAAACTGTCATTGAACTTGAAATAAGTGGTGGAGAGGCAGAGATCCAGCAGGGTGCAGATGTGGTCTGGGGTTAAGTTGGTCCTTTTGTCCAAATCCTTGTCCTGTAGAAGTCTTTTTTTGACAGTTTCTATTGCTTCAGAAATGGGTATGCATGTGAACAGGGAAGTCACATCATACGATACAAGAGTTTCTCCCGGGGTCAGCTGTATTGAACGCCTTTTTTGATTTCATCATGTCCTGGACGACTGAGAATCTTCACCAGCACAAAGAGAAGACAGGCTGTAGGCGAGCCGATTTGCCCTGTTGGCATGCACACATCTGGATATCTCATCGACTTGGAAGACCTGATGACGTGTCTATCTCTGTTGTCATCTGTGGACCTTAAAGTGCATGTTTCATGTTAGTTTTTTGGGCAGAAACATAATATTTAGAGGTAATAAAGTAATTTTGATAATCCTCCCTGCTTTCCAAATTAATACCAATAGCCTTACAGACACAAATCAGGGGGAAAAACAGAACCTAAAAAAAAGCGCGGTTTGGGAGTCACGTGACACGTGACGAAAGTAGAGGGGGCGTCATAGTCGGAAGTTGTTGTTTTGTATTGAGTTGTATTGAAGTGAAAAAGGTCCAATAATGGTTAATATTTGTGTGTGCGGGGGTTGTTCGAACTCCAGTTTGTCTGGACATCGATTTCCTGCACCAAAAAAAGCCAGCTTTCACAGCTTGGGTGAGGTTTGTCCGGATGAAAAGGCCGGATTTCACCAACAGAAGCATCACAACCAACTCTGTGATTTGACCGCATTTGTCAGGAGGATTACAACGACAGCGACCTGAACGAACACACACTGAAAAAAATAGAATTGAGGGGTCTTTGATTTTGCACAAACAAAATAAGTCAATACTACACAACAGTCATGTCTCTTGTATTTACACGATAGAATAAAGAACCATTTACTTAATTATCAACAATAATGAAACTACTAATTTTTCTTATGCTGGTTTAACATAATTATATTAGATTACTAAAATCATTGTAATCATGTTTTATCATCACCGGAAATGATGCAATACATCAAAAGACTCTATCAAGCATGATTGGACAATAAAAAGAGCTGTCTTTTGAATCTTAACCAATCAGAAGCCAAACAAGATCATATCCGCCCAGTTTCTTCTGACTACTCAGCGACAAGAACAGTTTCAAGACAAATCTTTGGAGGAACACCGATTACCGGTAGGTAAGTGATCTCAAAAAAATGTTTTATAGTTGAAAATGTTTCCACACGATTATTGTGCTGTATGAAAACTCATTGTTAAACTGTCTGCATGTTGTTCTTTGGTTTTCACATTGCTAGCTATTCAACCGAATTATTACCGGAGTACATTTTTTTTTTTTTTTTTACCAGAGCAATACTACCGGAGTATTTTTTTTTTTTTTTACCAGAGCAACCAAATTACTACCGGCGTAAATGTTTTTTTTTGTTTTTTTACCAGAGCAACCCAATTACTACTGGAGTAAATAATTTTTTCTCTAAACTCTTAAAAATACATAATTTTTTCAATAGCTTTAGGTAAGACTCAATGTAAAGTGTTTAAAAATTTGGGTTATAGAACAGATGTAAATTATTTATGGCTTCTAATTGCTTTTTTATTAGTTTTTGTAAGCCAAGAAGATTTAGTATTTAAAAAAAAATTAGGTTTGTAATGTTCCTTCCAAACTTTAGCATCCATGAATTTTATGCTGATGGCAGAAATTTGTCAGGACATTGAGTTTTGGTACTCTGGTGAAGAGCTTCGTTTTTTTTTTGTATGTAAAGTTACCTGCTGGATTTTAAGTTATCTCACTCAAGGTTATCTTTGTGTCTTACAGGTTTAGGTGGTGCTGGTAATGTGGAGTGTAGGGGTGCTCTGAAAAAGTGTCAAGTAGGTCCAAGCTTTTGCATCAATACAAATTAAAACATCCCCATTTTGGACGTCTTAAACACTTTCCATGTACATACCTGCATTTGTATTTGCATACAGGAGACATGAAGTTGTTCGTGATGCACCGATCGTGGAGGCTTTCATGACAAGATGGCCTGGTCTACATTCAAGAGGTATGGCCTGACTCATAAAAGTTTTTTTGGATGCAGTGTTAATCTAAGATGTCTATAGGCACATTTACTTCACTGTTCACTTCGGCAACAGGAGTGATTGTGGCCTTCTTCCAGATGTTGAACATTTGAAGCTCAGTCCTTTGTGCTCATTTTTTCAGATAAACGCTGAGTTTAAGAGAATTACCCCCATACCACTTCAAAGTTCTTCTCTCAACTGGATCTCCACTTTGACAACCTGATGAAGCTGTTCAAAAGAAGAGGAGGACAGCTTGGACAAAAGCTTAGTCAAACTGAAAAGTTACATTTCACTGATTTAATGTCATGTTGATTACATGTTCAAAATGTTTTTAGAAATCTTACATACTTTTCTAAATCATTTTATCTTTTATATTAATATGTAAAAGAGCAACTTTTAAGCTGTAGTATTTCCCCTGTACAAAAATGTTTTTTAAACATTTGTTTAGACTATCACTATGTTATTACATAGTAATCAGTAAGACGTGTGACAAATAACTGGTGAAAAAATTAGAAATGTTCATTTAAATAAAGCTTAATTGTTCAGCAGCACTCGCATTCTTTGTCTTTCTTGTCAAAGATCAGTTTCTTTTTTAGTTCTTCTTTTACATTAGAATGGTACCGGTATATAGATAACTTTACAAAATTACCGGGGTACCGGTAAGTAGGATTTAAAGCTGTAACATGTGTTCCATTAACATGATAGCATCATGTTTGCATAAC
>JBBPBX010018416.1:19448-45635 GCA_038048925.1 Garcialebias charrua | reverse complement strand
CCAGGCTAAGCTAACAAAACTACGCCTTCTGTTCTCTGATTGGTCCGGTCAAAAATAGACCGGAGAAATCGTTTTCAATGGGAGGAATGCCAGACCCTAGTACGAAGCAAAGTGAAGGACAGGGTTTGGTTTTAACCAGGCTAGCGTATGACTGTCCTAACAAACAACTGTCCATAAAAAAACCACAATACACTCCCATACACACACAATTGAACAATAAGGTTGATGAATCCACACGTAGCAAGTATATCTGTTTAGGAACACAAGAACTAAAATGTACCTTGGTACTCGTGTTTAATGGAAGTTGATCGCTCTTCTGGCTACCTGCGATCTCCTGACTCTGGACGTGTTCACGTCATCTGGAACAGATCATTTATACTTATATTTAGAGGAAATTCTACATTTTGATGATAGCTGCTGTCACATGTAAACCAATAAACATTACATGATTGTTTTTGGCCAAAGTATCCATCTCACATAAAGGAAAGATGGATGGACATAGTATTTACAAAACTCCTCTCATGATGGGTGGACTAAGATGAAATTAAAATTAGCTGAATGAAAGAAAACTATAAATTTAAAAACTGTGACTAATAATATTGAAGTCATACATAACAATCCCTGCATTATTTATAAAATTGATATCTATGTCATATACATACACACAAATATACATATATACATGTATATAAGCATATCATATATGCATATTCATATACAGTGTATATACATATATGCATATACATGTATACTGTATATGCATATACATATACTGTACAGATAGACTTATACATGTAAATATAACATGTTCAACTGAAATTGTGTGCGTTTGTGTGTGTGACTGTTTTGTGGTTTTTATGGACATTGTCATATGCTATAAACAGACAAGCAGATTACAGTTCATTACTGTCCTGACAAAACACTGTCCTTAGAAACCACAAAACAGTCACACACACAAACACACACACAATTTCAGTTTATCATGTTTTTAAGAAAGCAAGATGTTTGATGGATAGATGGATGATATTTGATGGATGGATACATGGATGGATGGATGGATGTTTGATGGATGGATGGATGGATGCATGCATGGATGGATAAAAGGTGGACATCAGTCAGTAAAGACTCCATCTGTCTGCGTTCAGCAAGGCTGGATGTTTGATGGATGGATGGATGTATGGATGGATGTTTGATAGATGGATGTATGTATGGATGGATAAAGCGTGGACCTCAGTCAGTAAAGAATCCATCTGTCTGGTTTCAAGAAGGCCGGATGTTTGATAGATGGATGGATAGATAGATGGATGGATGTTTGATAGATGAATGATGGATGGATGTTTGATGGATGGATGGATGGATGTTTGATGGATGGATGGATAAAGTGTGGACCTCAGTCAATAAAGAATCCATATGTCTGGGTTCAGGAAGGCAGGATGTTTGATGATGGATGGATGATGTTTGATGGATGGATGCATGGATGGATGGATGGATGTGTGGATGTTTGATGGATGGATGGATGAATGGATGGATAAAGCATGGACCTCAGTCAGTAAAGAATCCATCTGTCTGGGTTCAGCAAGGCAGGATGTTTGATGGATGGATGGATGTTTGATGGATGGATAGATGTTTGATGGATGGATGGATGGATGTTTGATGGATGTTTGAGATGTTTGATGGATAGATGGATGGATGGATGTTTGATGCATGGATGTATGGATGGATGGATGTTTGATGGATGGATGGATGGATGGATAAAGTGTGGACCTCAGTCAGTAAATCCATCTGTCTGGGTTCAGGAAGGTAGGATGTTTGATGGATAGATGTATGGATGTTTGATGGATGGATGATGGATGTATGGATGTTTGATAGATGGATGTTTGATGGATGGATGGATGTTTGATAGATGGATGGATAAAGCGTGGACCTCAGTCAGTAAAGAATCCATATGTCTGGGTTAAGGAAGGCAGGATGTTTGATGGATGATGGATGTTTGATGGATAGATGTTTGATAGATGGATGGATGCATGGATGGTTGGATAAAGCGTGGACCTCAGTCAGTAAAGAATCCATCTGTCTGGGTTCAGCAAGGCAGGATGTTTGATGGATGGATGTTTGATGATGGATAGATGGATGTTTGATGGATGGATGGGTGGATGTATGGATAAAGCGTGGACCTCAGTCAGTAAAGAATCCATCTGTCTGGTTCAGGAAGGCAGGATGTTTGATGGATGGATGGATGTATGGATGTTTTATGGATGGATGGATGCATGGATGGATGGATAAAGCGTGGACCTCAGTCAGTAAAGAATCCATATGTCTGTTTTCAAGAAGGCAGGATGTTTGATGGATGGATGGATGATGTTTGATAGATGGATGCATGGATGGATGGATGGATGGATGGATGGATGGATGGATGGATGGATAAAGCGTGGACCTCAGTCAGTAAAGAATCTATCCGTCTGGGTTCAGCAAGGCTGGATGTTTGATGGATGGATGGATGTTTGATAGATGGATGGATGGATGTATGTATGGATGGATAAAGCATGAACCTCAGTCAGTAAAGAATCCATCTGTCTGGGTTCAGGAAGACAGGATGTTTGATAGATGGATGGATAGATGGATGGATGTTTGATGGATGGATGATGGATGGATGTTTGATGGATGGATGTTTGATGGATGATGTGTGGATGTTTGGATGGATGTTTGATGGATGATGTGTGGATGTTTGATGGATGGATGGATAAAGCGTGGACATCAGTCAGTAAAGAATCCATCTGTCTGGGTTCAGTAAGGCAGGATGTTTGATGGATGGATAGATGGATGTTTGATGGATGGATGGATGGATGGATGTTTGATGGATGGATGGATGGATAAAGCGTGGACCTCAGTCAGTAAAGAATCCATCTGTCTAGGTTCAGGAAGCCAGGATGTTTGATGGATGGATGATGGATGGATGTTTGATGGATGGATGGATGGATGTTTGATGGATGGATGGATGGATGTTTGATAGATGGATGTATGTATGGATGGATAAAGCGTGGACCTCAGTCAGTAAAGAATCCATCTGTCTGGTTTCAAGAAGGCCGGATGTTTGATAGATGGATGGATAGATAGATGGATGGATGTTTGATGGATGAATGATGGATGGATGTTTGATGGATGAATGATGGATGGATGTTTGATGGATGGATGGATGGATGGATGGATGTTTGATGGATGGATGGATAAAGTGTGGACCTCAGTCAGTAAAGAATCCATATGTCTGGGTTCAGGAAGGCAGGATGTTTGATGATGGATGGATGATGTTTGATGGATGGATGGATGGATGGATGTGTGGATGTTTGATGGATGGATGGATGTATGGATGGATAAAGCGTGGACCTCAGTCAGTAAATAATCCATCTGTCTGGGTTCAGTAAGGCAGGATGTTTGATGGATGGATGGATGTTTGATGGATGGATATATGTTTGATGGATGGATGGATGTTTGATGGATGGATGGATGGATGTTTGATGGATGGATGGATGTTTGATAGATGGATGGATGGATAAAGCTTGGACCTCAGTCAGTAAAGAATCCATATGTCTGGGTTTAGGAAGGTAGGATGTTTGATGGATGATGGATGGATGGATGTTTGATGGATGGATGTTTGATGGATGGATGAATGCATGGATGGATGGATAAAGCGTGGACCTCAGTCAGTAAAGAATCCATATGTCTGGGTTCAGGAAGGCAGGATGTTTGATGATGGATGGATGATGTTTGATGGATGGATGGATGGATGTGTGGATGTTTGATGGATGGATGGATGTATGGATGGATAAAGCGTGGACCTCAGTCAGTAAATAATCCATCTGTCTGGGTTCAGTAAGGCAGGATGTTTGATGGATGGATGGATGTTTGATGGATGGATATATGTTTGATGGATGGATGGATTTTGATGGATGGATGGATGGATGGATGTTTGATGGATGGATGGATGGATGTTTGATGGATGGATGGATGTTTGATAGATGGATGGATGGATAAAGCTTGGACCTCAGTCAGTAAAGAATCCATATGTCTGGGTTTAGGAAGGTAGGATGTTTGATGGATGATGGATGGATGGATGTTTGATGGATGGATGTTTGATGGATGGATGAATGCATGGATGGATGGATAAAGCGTGGACCTCAGTCAGTAAAGAATCCATCTGTCTGTTTTCAGGAAGGCGGGATGTTTGACTCACCAAATACCAAATGACCTCTTGGACTAGCTGAAAACCTGTACATGTAAAAATATGAAAAAGTTAAAAAACAATTCTCAAGTTTATACAATACACTTATACAGTATTCTGTATTATTCAGTATTCCAACAACAGTATTCTTATACCTACATAAAACTGCAGTCAACGTGATGACGTAACGAGGCTGCAACGTGATGACGTGATGACGTAACGACGCAGTTCGTCCGTCTGCTCACTGCTCAGAGGTAAAAAAAAAAAAAAAAAGAGCAGAATTAGCAGAAAAATGACGTTGGAAACATTAAAACCCCTCTACCCTATTAACGCATGTTAAATTACAGCGTTAGTCACGCTGTTATTGTGACGTGACACGTTCACGGTAGTGACGCTAACGCGACGTGCGTTTAATTTTGTCTTCGTCGCGTTAAGACTCTAAATAACCACTAAAAACATCCACAAGTGATGCATATATAGTATCGCTGATTTATATAAATGTCTATAAAAGTTTTCAACAGCGTTGAAAGGTTGTCACGCTTCTGAAGTGAAGTTACGTTACATGCTAACGCTAGCCGCAGCTAGTTTGAGCTGCGTCTTTCTTCACGCACTCAAAACTCATGCACAGATACTTCCTAATTTATCTAAATGTTGATAAAGTTTTCTACAGTCTTCACAGTTTGTGACGCTGCGGTTAAAGTCACGTTACTACTGGATTAGGTTAACATTTCCTTGAGATGATGTCATCAAAAGCAACAAAAAAATTTTTTTAATTCTTACCTGAATGAAGTCAATACACTCTGACACTCTGTCCACCTACCGCTGCAAAATTTTATTTAAATCGCTCTCCAAAAATAATCTCCGCTCACCTACATGCACTCAACACACGACGCCATAACTCTGCACGTGTAAGCTCAAGGGGCTTTAACTTTTAAAAACTCGGTCACCTGAGGCCCCGCCCTGAGCCCCCGCCCACTACAGGGTCTCCACATCACGAGAGGAGGGGCGGCGTTGGAGTTTCGCGCGGTCCTCCACATCACGAGAGGAGGGGCGGCGTTGGAGTTTCGCGCGGTCTCCACATCACGAGAGGAGGGGCGTTGCAGTTTGGCGCCATGTGTGTCAGTGAGCCACACACACGGCTTCAATAAATGCAACCGATACACAAAAACATACACACCACACACAAATACCCTGGGAGGTGCGTAGCCAGCCAATTTTATAAATGTAAATAACTTTTTATTAAAACAATTTTAAGTGTTAAAGCACACTCCAACTCATCCAGGCAGCCTATTAGCCACAAGTTACGCTGATATTGATGAGAAAAAACAATGTTTACATATTAATATATTTGGATACAATCTGTGTTTTATCCAGACATTGGCAAAGGCTGGCTAATACCAAATGTCCCGATAATGTCGGTACGTAGTCTGGCGCATAGGCGGGCCAATACGCTTGCACCAACACACACACACACACACACACACACACACACACACACACACACACACACACACACACACACACACACACACACACACACACACACACACACAGACACACACATTCACACACAGCTTGGCCCAGCTCAGTAGATCAATGGCCCCTTGGTCAATGTCTCCTTTGGGAGGGTTATCCATCAGCTCCTCACTAATGAAACAATCTGATCACTGTGTGTGTGTGTCTGTTTGTGTGCATTTGTGTGTATATTCCCCCATGGGTGTCAGATTGATTTTAAAGCACACAAATATGGTGTTGTGTTGTTTACTTGTAGGTTAATTACCGGTTATGCCATTTACAGTCTTGACATGCACATATTCAAAGTGTGTCTTGCCGGGGTTTGAATTTAATGAAAGTTTAAGAGATCATTATTTTGGTGTCAGTTTCATAGTTTAATTTCCATAATCTACGTTCTAAGAAAATAAAGATGTCCCGATTTTTATGAGGGGGAAAGTTATGGGGTATTGATTTTGGCACAGACACACTTCAAATTTACAGATAGGTTTCAAGGATTCAAGACTCTTTATCGTCATTCACATTGCATGTGGTTCATGAGGTGGAACAAAATTGTGTACACAGGGTCCCAGTTACATCCAACAATAGCAAAAATATAAAGTGTAAAAAGAAACAGTAAATAAGGATCTAAGATATAAAGTAAGATATACACTAAACAAATGCCCAACAGTATACTAAAATGTCTAAGATTTACGCTAGTCACTAATAGTGTAAAACAGTACACCGAACAACAGCAGCATGATTCTCCAAGGTTCTGTTTGGCTATAATTTACACATTTAATGCGAACACTAACATAAACTAAACTAACACAAACTAGGATTTATTCAAAGCCTGTAACAAAAATATAGAAACGAGGTGCCAAAGTGAAAAAAAAATCTACTGCATGGTCCTATTGGCAAAGTGGTTCTGATGACAGTTAAGGCCCCAGTATAGCTCTGCGTTCGGCCGTACGCCGCTCAACGCCGTCCATACGCAGAGGCACAAGCGTACCCCCGCAGGGCATGTACGCGCAAAGCTCCATTTTTACGATCGTGAACGCAAGCGCGTTGTCGCACAATAAACTGCCCGGCGCCGGACTGTTTTGTATGCGACACAAATATAGTAAATTCCCCTTCTTCATCCCTGATGTGGACTTTTCTTTTGTTTGTTGCCAAAAGTCAAGTGATCGCTTCCTCCTCCGCTGACTCCATGACTGAAATGATGAGGAAATGAATGAATTTGTCACGAGCGAATTAAACTCGGGTCCAACATGGTTGCACGAGGTTCTGCAGATTTCCTGGTGTAATGGTCTGATGTGTGGGTTGCAGGACCAGCACTCCCTGTTTTTAGTTTATTTTTTAGAACTTTTTATGAACATATAAACACAAAACACCGCTACGGCAGAAGCTGCCGGCTCTCGCCTTTTTTTTCCACCCGACCTGTCAATCAATTCAGTAGGCGTGTCAGCAAATGACCAATCAGGGACCTCAATTTGTCCCGTAGATAAACGCTCTGCCCTGCAGCTGCTCAAATGACGTCAAGAATTTGGTGCGAAAACGCTGGAGGCTCACGCTGAGCTATGGGAGTGAACTGCCTGCGTAAATTACGCGTGTACGGACTGGCGTACGGACGTACGCAGAGCTATACTAGAGCCTTAAGGTTATTCATTCAACCTTTATTTAGTCAGGTAAATCTTATTAAGCTTTGAGGGCTCATTTACGAAAGCGACCTGCTACAAACTAAAGAATGATGAACATCAATGATACAGATACATTAAACAATAGACAAAAGAAAAAGTAGCAAAAACTAGCAAACATTATAAGGTAGATGTACAAAATCAAAAACAGGAACAAATCAGCATTGGTTTTTGCCAGTTATCTTATCAACATGGTCCCGTTGGCACCATGGTACTGTTAGCGGTGTGGTCAGGGGCATTTTTAGGGTCTTGAAACATTGGGGGCTTTAGGACTGGAAAGCACCTTGCATGGTAGTCTGCCGCTACCGGTGTATGAATGTGTGTAGCATTCAATGTGTGTAGCACTTTGAGATTTTCACTAATGAGAAGTGCGTTATAAATTGAATTCATTATTATTATTATTTAGCCCAGTCCCTTTATTCATCCTCTCCCCTATTTAAAAAGTGCCCCTTCAAATCTGTATTTATCAATTTTTCAGAATATTAATATTTTGTTTATTTATCATACACAGTCATAAGTAATTTCTGTCAGCAGTGGAAAATAACATTTATAATCCAGGCCGGGAGTTTGATACCATCCCAGGCCACCACCACTCGATTAGCAAACCACCAAGATTGAGTTGAAATTAGTGCACTTTGACACCTCGTATGTGTACTTGTTTAGTAACGTGGTGGCCATTGATGTCAGAAGCATTTGTCATGTGGGGAGGGGTGGGACACACTTGTGGGAGGGTCTGGGGGTCCTCCCCCAGAAATATTTTAATAAAGTAGATGCCATTTTCTGCATTCTGGTGTGTTTTAGCCAGGTTGGTAAACATAGTTTTACCTACACAAGTAACACTTGATTCAATAAGCTCTCGACCTTGACCTCTCGTAGGGTCAAGAGACAAACATGTAGTATTAACACAGTATGAACAACATTTAGGAATTTTTTTTCTAAGAAAACATTAACAAATATTTTACGTTAATGGTAAGATTGCTCTGCCCACGAGGAAATATAACCCAGGGTGAGCTAACCTCAGACAAGCAAACAAACAAGATAGTTGTAATGGTGTGAAGCTCACAGTGTTTAGCGAGGCATTTCTGCCTTATCAGCCAACATTAAGGCAAAGAAGACACAAAAAAGTCTAAGCTACTAATAACTTTAAATAGTTACTGTAGTAGATATTTTCATGCCACAGAGCGACACAGGGCAAGAACTCAAGGGAATTCAGTATGTACTGTAAGAGTGTAAATTTTATATTACACAACCTATTAAACACTTTGTACAAAATCAGTTCAGTGTTGAATGATCATAAACAAAGACTAAACTTGTACAACCAGAAGTTGCAACACATATCTGCATAGAAAACACACAAAACAAAGCACAACTAGCATTAATCTTAAATTTAAACGTTCAATCAATCAATCAATCAATCACCTTTATTTAACCAGGTAGAGCCAGTTGAGATCGAGATCTCTTTTACAAGGGTGACCTGGTCAAGTGGTCAGTAGCACACGTCACATTGGCAATAGGCATTTGCACTTATCAAAAGAAAATAAAGAAAACTACAATCACAGTAAACAGATGTTGACAGTTCAAAACCAACAGGATATGACAGATTTCTATATACATTATATACGTAAGTGTACAATATAATTATGACAAATACAAGAGGATTTACGGAATGAACTGTATCCACCCTCTCTAAACGCTCAGGGTAACACGTGTTTGAATTACATGTCATAATTTCTCATCTATTCATTTTCACTAATTGATTATGTAACAACAAATATGTTCTTAATCTCAATGGGACTTTACCTGGCAAAAAAAGTTTAAATAAAAAAATATAATACAAGGATTTTAATGATCATATAATGTATTAGTGGAGTTTATGAAGGGTACACAAAATCTGAATTCCTGGACATTTCAGCATTAATCTTTTTTTTTGAGGGGGGGGGGTCAGATCCTATTAATCATATTCTAAAATTTGTAATATCCTTTATAAAAACTTAAAACATTAGTTCTATTAAGTTTTGGCTCACTTAAAGGAGAAATGTAATCAAATCTGAAAAAATCGATATAACAAGAATTTCATATAGTAAACAACACACATAAACATACTTAGTATGCTTTTTTCAAGTCAGTAGCTTAAAGAAATAGTTTTTTTACATTTTTCCTGCTACATGCCGAAGTGCAGTGATTTCTGTAGTAATTTTCTGGACGCACTTTTATGACACAATTAAGACCTCCTTTGCTATCTTACAATAACACTGAAGCTATAAACCCATCATTACTGTCCTCTTGTCTGTCATTTAAAATGGAAGCAGAAGACCTTTTTGAATCTGAAGGATATCACTTTAGTTTGTCAAAAACAGTTTGGTGATTTAGTGCATTAATGGGCATTTCTATCCTGGAAATACGAATAGCCTTCGCATGCTAACGTTAGCATGCTAGCGCCGTATGCTAACGTTAGCATGCTAGCGCCGTATGCTAACATGGGAGTGGGGGTGTTGAAAATGTCCTGAAACAGTTACCAATGTCTTGTTAAGCTCTGTATTCCACAGAACATAGTAGGATCTAAAATGATTTTTAAAGATGAAGGAGCAAGTTGAAACATGCAGGGTCTCCCTCCTTGCTAGCAGGCTCCATTGGGAGCTGCCTGGCTAACTAACTACGGTGGCCCTACACGGCCAAAATTCTACAGCGGCCGAATGCACAGGAGCGGTAAAAATACAATATAAAATTTTAAAAAAGTTTTAAAATCTATTTTGGGGCTTTTAGAATCGATTCTGAATCGCCAGGACTAAGAATCTTGATTCTTTAAAAAATAGATTTTTTTTTGCTGCATCCCTAATTGCTACACACTGAAACCTTTTTGTCCACTACTAGATTTTTTTTTTTATTAACACAAACAGAACTACAAAACACTACATAAACAAAAAAATATATACAAACTCTTGTGAATGATAACATAACTACAGTCTATAAGCTAGGGGGCGGTTTACAAAATGATGAAAGTTGAAAAAATACTAGATACACACACTAATATTACTGTATGAGGGACGACCATTGCACTGCCTATGTCATATTCAGGGGACGGAGAGCAAGCAGAGGGAGGGGGGTCAAAAACACCAGATGAGAATTTTTTCACTTTGCAAAGTCTAAATTTGAGTTAGGATGACATTTTTGACTTGTGAAATTTTCTCAACAAGCTTATTTTATGCTTTTCATTAGACTACTATTAGCTTAAAAACACTTTTCATTTCTCCTTTAACTAAACTCATTAAGCTAGCTGTGCTGACAGGCTGCAGCGTTTTCACCCCAAGTGTTTCTGTCTTATCCAACAAAGTTAAGTTAGGTCCTCCAGACGGTTTCTACTTCCAGAAGCCGTCCAGAGGACCTAACTTAACTTTGCTGGATTTTTCTACCTGGATTATTGAGCTTGAATCAGGGTATTTCTGTTTTACATGCTCCATTACAAACAAACATTAATTTACTGTACTTTGCTGCATCACCCCCAATGCTTTTCTATTTTTCATCCTCTCTCTGCTGCACCTTTGTCTTTGTCTCTCTTGGTCCATCTACAAGCTTTAAGACCCAAACTGGAGAAACGCACAGACATGCACGTTCCGCGTAATCCTCTCGCATCAGTCCACAAAGGCGGGCGCGCGATCTGTGTGTCTCTTCTCCTATGCTCTGCTCAATCTGCTTACAGACAGCCTCAGAAAGACAGAGGAGGGGCAGGGGAACTCAGTGAGACCTGAGTGAGCCCGGTGCAAGAGCAGCTGTTTATTTAAAAATAATCAAGTGCGACCCAAACGGAGCCCTTTAGTCAAGTCCCTCAGTGGGCACTGAGCAAGACCAGGCAATCAGCTAGGAAATGTCCCGGCACTCCCAATGGCCATTCCGTCCCTGCTGATAGGTGATCAGTGGAGCAGGAAAACTGAAACTCATTTTGATCCGGAGCTATTGACAAAACATCCGGGGCTTTAGGCCCGGAAGCGCTGGTCTAACGACGCACCTGGGTGTGGTCGTGTTAGCAGCGTTAGCAGGTCTTGTTAGCAGGTACCTTCAGCAGCATGATGATAATAAGGACTGCAGCAGCTGCCTTCCAGACTGCCCTCCATAACCGGGTCCAGCAGACAGAGAACATCCAAGGTTCCCCCGCAGAACCAAGCGGGCCTGCAGAGCTCGGTTCGATAAAGCAGATGGAGGATTTGTTAGCAGCGTTACAAGGTCCCGTCGGCAGCCCAATGGTAACAGTGACCGCAGCAGTTGCCCTCCCTGACTGCCCTCCAGATCCGGGTCCAGCAGACGGAGAACATCCAGGTTTCCCAGTGGAACCGAGCGGGTCCATAGAGTTCAGTCCGTGCAGGCAGATGGAGGATTATGGAAACAGCCGCCATGACAGGCCTGAGCCCGAGGCAGGAAGGACTGAACTACGAGGGCAGGAAGGCACAAGGGCAAGGCAGCAACACAGAAAACTCCACAAGTGTGTCGCGGTCATACCCGTACTGTGGATATGCATTGTCGGTGCAAAAAAAAGGTTAAAACAAAAAGATCTGACATTTTCAAAGCAATCAGATTCTGAACAGTCTTATGGCATTTCATCCGACTTTTATGTCATTGAGTATTCTGTTTTATTCCACATTAAATATTTCTATAGAACAGGACAGTACTTTTTACATGAGAGCCTTTCTATATTTAAAATTTCCTGAGATTTGCAGGATAAAACTACATTCAGAGTCTGTTTTGTGACCTTTTCACATGCTAAGTGGTGCCCTTCTGCTAATTTATCCTGCAGGAAAATGTTATCTTTCAAGTAAGGTCAACAACAATTTAAGGGAGACGTTTTAAAATTAGGAAACACTTTTCTTGCCCATTCTTTAAATCTAAAAACCGCTTAAGGTCACTTTAGCTTTGTGGCTAAAAACACCCGATGAAAATGGATGTAGATATCCTAACTGGGCCTTCCTGAAAGAGAGAAGAAACTCAAACAGGACTCCAGTCAGCCATCAGATGAAAAGAAGGAACCCAGACCCAGACCAGTGGCCATTCCATATGTTGCGGGAGTATCAGAGAAACTGAGATGTTTATTTTCTAAACATAATGTGTCAGTGGCTTTTAATCCCCAAAATACATTATGGCAAAGACTGGTCCATCCCAAAGATCCAGTCTCCCAGCAAAAACGGAGTAATATTGTGTATGCTGTTCCGTGTCAGGAGGGCTGTGATCAGTCTTACATCGGGGAAACTAAACAGCCACTGGCCAAAACGATGGCCCAGCACAGAAGATCAACATCATCAGGTCAGGACTCTGTGGTCTACACTCATCTGCAGACCAGCAATCACTCTTTCAGGGATAAAGATGTTCACATCCTTGATGGAGATTAACATTGAGAGAGGAGTGAAGGAGGCCATCTTTGTGGAGAAAAAACGTCCATTAGGGGTGCGAATCTCTCAGTGTCTGGAGAATCGATTCGATTCTGATTTTTGGTGTCAGGATTCGATTCAAAATCGAGTTTTCGATTCAGAAACAATTTTTGATTCAGAAACAATTTTTGATTCAGAAACAATTTTTCTGTTAAAATGGTCATACATTTAGTTTCAGTTTTGTAACTGACAAGCTGAAAAGATTAAACAACAATGTAAACAAATGGAACATTTATTTAAAACAATAATTTTAGGTTCCTTATTGTATTAATTTTTTTGCAGCGTTTGATATTTATACCAAAAATAGGAACAAATTATACAGGAGTGCATTAAATTCTGTAACTTACATTACCAGTATTAGGTTAGCTTTTTGCTCTGTTACTTGTATAAGATTATTGTTTGAATTGATTGTTTGAACTTGTTTTGTTTTTTAAAAAAGGGGCAGATAAAATAAGATTTCTTCTTCTTTCTGCCACCTTTCTTTTTATACATTATTTCATATACTATGAGATATGGTTTTATTTTCTTTATCTTTTGGGTTTTATTGTAAAAAAAAATAGATTTGGGGGCTTTTAGAATCGATTCTGAATCACCAGGACTAAGAATCTAGATTATTTTAAGAAATAGATTTTTTTTCCTGCACACCTACCGTCCATCATTAAACAGGGGCGGAGGCCTCCATGTCCAACTGTCCCTTCTTACAATGCTGTTATTGCTGGAATCACTCAACCCCCTGTGAATAGCAAGCAGCCATCAGGGCACTAACTATTACGCTGATGGTCCTCCTTTTGCATGTGAACAACTACCTGTAGTTTTGGCTGTCACCGTCAAACTGGTTGATCCACTATGAGAAGGTGCTCCGAACCGCAACCTCTGCGTTCGAGAGTTCTGACAGGGGGCCATGTACAAGACAGCTGTCACTGGGGGATCACAGCGGGAGTGCAGACGGAAGTTGCGCAACTTTTTTTCACTCAACGGGGGTAAAAGACGTGCGACAAGAAGTATAAACCAGCCTTGAGTTTGTTGCATTGCCTTGGACAGAAGTTTTTTTGGAAAAAAGACAAAACATTTAAACAAAAAGGAACCCATCCAGAGGACCTGACTCAACCTTGTTGGATACAGAAATATATATTTAGTATGAAAAAGATGAACAATGCTCTGTTTTTTAGCATATATAGATTTGCTCAAGTTTACAGGACAGTAAAGAGTGGAGAGATGGTGGAAGAAGAATGACTGCTGTTCAAGTACAAAATATTCAACAAATCTATTCATGCTGGCTAAAAGAGTTTGCTTCAATTTTTACAAAGAGCTGCCTCAAAAAGTGTATGAGCTAGAAATATTGTTTAAATTTATTTATTTATTGCTCAAATAAGGGCAGGAAAATAAATCAGAGTTTGTACTAGATCCGTTTGGAGCGAAGGTCCTCCTGCATAAGAGACATATCATCAAGTGCTTTTACTGGAACTGCTTTTATGTGGAAATAAAAAAATAATGCCATTCCAATCCAACTTTATTTGTAAAGCACTTCACACAGCACAGCAAACCAAAGTGCTGTACAGAAGCACATTAAAACGTAGCTCAAACAAAATACTGTACAGTTAATACCACAAGTGAAATAAAACTAGGTAATAAAAAAATAATAAAAATGCATAAGATCTGATCAAACAACAAAAACAATAAAACCTGCAGAAATCAGAAATAAAAACCAGGTGCAAATAAATAAACTCAACTCTTCACAAAGTGTTAAAATCCAAAGAAATTTTGGATTTTATGAAGAGTTTTAAAAAGAGACATTGCAGAGGGCTGTCTGAGGGGCAGCTTGTTCCGTAATTTAGGAGCTTCTGCAGCAAAAGCTCGATCCCCTCATGCCTGGTACCCACTGCCCCGATTTCGGGCGGCTGAAGCGGCCGGTTTACATTCAAAGTCTATGAGGAGACGCGTGGAGTCACGGCGACCAGGGAAGCGGCGCGATTCGAGTGATCAAAGCGGCGCGGCGGCAGCCCAAGTTCCCTTCGCGGGCACGCGCGCGTCCAAATCAACCTAGCCGTCGAGCCGCCGACGTCCCAAATGTTGATCTCTGGCGGCTCGACGCATCCGGCAAACAGTCGGGAGAGCCTCGCTATCTGATTACACAACCACAACGGGACTTTTTTTGGACTTTTTAAACTTACCGGATCGACCCTCCATGAATTGGAACCAAACTCCGGTAATAAACGTGGCATTTTTACAGTTGCTGCTGACAGGCTGCTGTTCTCTCCAGTGTAGATCACCCCAAACATAAAAAAAACGTTTTATCTCATCAAAGACCGTCGGAAGTGCAGTTAACACAACAACTGAACCCGGAAAACAAGCTAGAGACCCCTCCCTCTGCTGCCCCCTAGTGGGCGTCATCAGACGGTCTTCAGTGGCCAGTGGGACCGTGACCAGCGGCCAAAAGGGGGCGGCAGGCGCGTTTCGAGTTGTGCAGTGGGGACCAGGCATCAGAGTTTCAGTCTGGTTTTAGAGACCCTGAGGAGCAGCTGGTCAGCTGATCTGTGAGTGGGTGGGTTTGTAGGGATACAGGAGTTCAGAGAGGGGGTGCAAGGCCATTCAAAGATTTAAAGATGAATAAGTATTTTTAAATGGATCTCAAAATACATCCAGTGGAGTGAGACTAACATGGTGGTGATGTGCTCATATTTACGTGTGCCAGTTAAAAGTTGTGCAGCAGCATTTTGTACTCTCTGCAGTCGAGCAGTGGTGGACCCACTAACCCGCAGATAAAATTTGAACTAACTACCCTAATAGCAATTAATGGTACCTCTGATGTATCCATCCATCCATCCATCCATCCATTATCTTCCGACTGTTCTGAAGTAAGGTCTTTGGGGCAGCAGCTTGAGAAGGGAGGCCCAGACATGTCTTTCCACAGCCACCACTTCCAGCTCTTCTGGGAGGACTCCAACACATTCTCAGGTCAGTTAACAGATGTAGTCTCTCCAGCATGTCCTGGGTCTTCCCCAGTGTATCCTCCCAGTCAGACATGTCTGAAGAATCTCCTGAGGGAGGCACCCAAGGAGCATCCTTACCAGATGTTCAAACCACCTCAACGGGCTCCTCTCGATATGGAGGAGTAGTGGTTCTATGCCGAGTCTCTCTGGATAACTGAACATCTCACCTGTCTCTAAGGGCGAGTCCAGCTACCCTGCAGAAGAAACTAATTTCAACTACCTGTATCCGTTATCGCGTTCTTTTGGTCACTACCCAGAGTTCATGGTCATAGGTGATAGAAGGAATGTAGACCGACCAGTAAACAGGGAGCTTTGCCTTACAGCTCAGTTCCCTCTTTACCACAACGAACTAGCACAGTCCGTAATACTGCAGATGCCGCACCAATCAATCTAGCAAACTCCATTCTTCCCTCACTCCAAGATACTTGAGCTCCTCTGCTCGTGGCAGAACCTCACTTTCGACCCGAAGAGAGCAATCCACCCTTTTCTGTTTGAGGACACTGATTCTCATCCCAGCTGCTTCACACTCGACTGTGAACCGCTCCAGTGAGAGCTTAAGATCACGGCACAATGATGCCAACAGGACCACATCATCCACAAATAGCAGAGATAACTTCTAGAGGGCACCGAACCGGACTCTGATGTATCTATAAAAGTTTGGCATGCAAGGCAGTGGCAAAGTGTATTCTTTCAAGATGTGCTTGTTTGATTTCTGAGTAGAACTGTAAGAGGCAATGTGGGGTTTAATGATGAGAGTTAACTGAGCTGTTCTGAGTCATATCAGCTGTAAAGTAATAAAACAACAGCAGATCTAATTTCTAACGCCCACACTACAGTATTTTCCAGTCTACATATGAAAACAGCACAATGAAGATCCTCAGATTATGTCATGGGTTTGGTTTTGGTGCGCTGTAACAATAACTAACAGTACAAACTGACACATTCTTTGAAAACTTTCCTTCTTGTTGAAGAAGCAATGCAGTCACTATCAGCGGCATTATCATTTTACATGACACGTGAAGACAAATTGACCTTGTTGAACAATAAGACAATGCATTTGGTTTGACCACTATAGTCAACATCTAGCTAAAACAAACCAGTTAAAGACAGATTTATAATAAAATCCTGCATAGAAACAGCTTTAATTTAATTCTAACGGTAATTTTTATTAATCATACATATTTTTTTGTTTGTTTGTTTGACTTTTTGTCTTTTGATCGTCGGGCTTATGGGCATCAGCTTCAGTTGCGTTTATGGTAGATCCGGCCTTGCCTCCATCTCTGAAAAGTGTTGACGTTTTTGTGTGACAAGTGCTTCTGATGAGCACTATGGGTGCTATAAAATGTATTCTCTTACTGTCCTTAAACATATTACTTATTACTAGTGTTAAAGTTAAAAAAAATCAACAAACTGGATCTTCCTGTTTTTCTGTTTCTGCCACAACAATACAATCCAGTTTACAATTCGATAGCCATAATCCCAGTTCCAAACATGTATTTTCCAGTAAAATAGCCACTGTTCTACTTTCCAGCATTATGTAGTTTTTTTAGTTCATAACAATGCTGTCAAAATGTTTTTTTTGTTTAGTTAAAACCACCCTCACTGTCATTTGTGGTTTTTTTAAACCTGGCTATTCTGATAATGTCTTAGTATTTACATGAAGCTAAAACTTTTAAATATTTGAAAGTTGTTTGTTGTTGACCATTTAGAGCTAAAATAAATGTGACAACACAGCAGACAAACACACAGTAGGACTGCTTCTTTTCTCTTGATAAGTGTTTCACAAAGTTGTTGTGCACCCCGCAGTATGGTAATCTAATTTCAGTCTCTTTTTGTTCTCTTATCCCCTCTCTCCTCTGTCGTCCTCCACATTTTGCCCCTTCTCTTTTCTCTTTTCCGTTTTTCCCTCTTTTTCTCCTTGTCTAGTTTGCTGTGTTGAAGTGCTTCTTAAGGTAAGACTCCCATTTTGTTTTCCTTCTCCTCGCCTCACTCTGATATTTTACCCATAAAGCACAGCATGCCATCTGCACTTGATACAGAGAGTGTATCACCAAACAATTTGGGGCCTCAAAATGTATTTGGCTCATGATTTTATTTTTTTATTTATTATTATTTTTTGCACACTACATCACAATAACACTGTTAGGATAACAAAGAGAAAGTGCAGTAGCAACCCGTCCCACACTCCCCCACCCTCCACCCCACTGCAGAAGTGTGCAGAACCCCCACAGTGGCAAGTACAACACTTTTTTACAGGGATTTTTGCCACCTATTTGATACTTTATTTATCAAACTTTACCTGATAAAGTTTACATTTATAAATCTGTGAGAATAAATATGTTAATAAATCGCAATAAGTCTCGTTCCTCTGGGTCCTACAAGCTGTTATTCAAGGAAAAGTCCACCAGAAACAAACTACAGTTTTTGAAATATTTCCTATTTGCTAGAGTTTTAATGGTATATTGTTTTTTCATGTATTGCTTTTAGACTTGCATCCTTTATAACAATGCTGGTAGACTCACAATAGTTAAAATACATACAGTACATGTGCACCATTATGTTATAAAACTGGCTCTGACCTTGGGTTTGGGCAAACATGGTTTATTTCTAATATCTGTCTGCTGCACACACACACACATACACACACACACACACACACCACACATACACACACACACACACACCACANTTATGTTATGTCTGTGTGCTATCTTGACAATATTAATTCATTTTAATACACAAAATAATTCTTAGATAATTAATTATACCCTTTTTAATTCTGCCATTTTTAACTTTCGTTTTGAACGACCGGTTTCTGATACTGAGTTCTGAAGTCCACGCCCTTCAACGATCTGTTTACGCCCTCTGTAACAGCCAGTATCTGTAATGTGTTGTTTTAAAATTAGCTCTTTTTTTATTACTCATTTGACTTACTGTTAGTGTTAGCTTAAGATAACTTACCGAAACCCGTCTGAGCGCGCCGCAATTTGCTGCTCCTTTTAGCATGAGACCACCCGAATCCGATGCTAATGTTAGCTTGTTCCTCTTCCGGTGTTCGCCAGCTCCGCTCGTTGCACGCGGAGATTTTGGGAGTTATCGCTGTTCCAGTCAAGACAACACAAAGTTCACCAAGTGTCTCCCGTAAATTAATCCGTAAGGAGAAGGTCCTCGCTGCTGCGAGGCTGCTGCGAGGCTGCAGCGAGGCTGTACAGTTGAAGCTCCGCTCCATCCGCCAGAAGAGGGTCCCGTTGCCGCCGGTCCCTACGCCGGGGGTCTGCTCGTTTAATTTTTGCCGGCTGCGCGTTGGGAGCGATCGCAAATACACTAAAAATTGAACTAAAACATAAAAATAACAATTATACTTTATTTATAAAGCCATTTAAAAAAAACACAGCTGCAACAAAGTGCTGTACACATGAAATTAAGAACATATAAACAAAAGATGAGATGAAATCATGAAAAACAACAGTCATGTGTTTAATACAGAAGTGGGTTGAGCCCAGAGCCATATAAAGTGAGAGTTGCGACACTTCCATAGAGTTCCGTTGTAAGAATGGAATGCGGAAGTCACGTGGGTCATGGAGGGGGCGATTTGTTCCATGGCTTTGTTCCATGGCTCTGTTTAACAGTCTGACTCTGCCTGCAGTAGCGCTCCGTCGCCACCAGAGGGCGCAGCTCCACAAGGTTTCCATAGCCGTTGTTTGGAACGAATGACCACGTCGGCGACATCAAAGAGTGTCGGAACTCTCTCTATATATGGCTCTGGTTGAGCCCAGAGCCGTATATATAGAGAGTTCTGACACTCTTTGAAGTCGCCAACTGGCAGTCAATCGTTCCAAACAACGGCCATGGAAACCTTGTGGAGCTGCGCCCTCTGGCGGCAACGGAGCGCTACTGCAGGCAGAGTCAGACTGTTAAACAGAGCATGGAACAAATCGCCCCCTCCATGACCCACGTGACTTCCGCATTCCATTCTTACAACGGATCTCTATGGAAGTGTCGCAACTCTCACTTTATATGGCTCTGGTTGAGCCCAGAGCCATATAAAGTGAGAGTTGCGACACTTCCATAGAGTTCCGTTGTAAGAATGGAATGCGGAAGTCACGTGGGTCATGGAGGGGGCGATTTGTTCCATGCTCTGTTTGCAGTCTGACTCTGCCTGCAGTAGCGCTCCGTTGCCGCCAGAGGGCGCAGCTCCACAAGGTTTCCATGGCCGTTGTTTGGAACGATTGACTGCCAGTTGGCGACTTCAAAGAGTGTCAGAACTCTCTATATATACGGCTCTGGTTGAGCCTAACCAGGGGTTGCTAGGTGAGGGGCTGGACACAGGTTGGGGTGGGTTGTCATAGCGCTTGTGACGTCAGAAGCGCGATTGATTTCAAAACGAAACCTAAATTATCACAGTAAAATAAATCTACTTAGAGTAAATAAACCACTGGGTGCATTTTTTTGGCCTTAGGACAGTTTTTTTTATGAAGTAAATACCCAAAGTTGAGTAAAAAAAACATTAAAAAGTGAATCCAAAAAAGCTAAGTCTGCTCCTCTGGACATTAAAAAAACAAAACAAAACAAAGCAAGAAAAAAACTGTAGAAACGTTTAAAAAGTGAATTTTGCATGTGTGGTCCCCTTTAAAACATCAGTTGCTTGGAATTTGTTTTGTTCATTTTGTCTGGGTTCTGTCTGTTCCATCTGCCTTCATGCTCAGTTTTGGTACTTTACCTAAAGACTAAACTCTGCCACTTTTTTCTAGTAGTAAAAAATTAACAAATGACTATCTGCTAACAAAGTAATTACCGTATTTTCCGGTGTATAGGTCGCACCTTTTTATATATTTTTCAAGGCCTGCGACCTATACTCAGGTGCAACCTATATATGGCTTGTTATCACTTTCGGCGAAACAAATTTAAATCCAGCTCATTTCACAATTACGTTCATTTATTAAGGAAAAGTTCAGCTCAGACATATATTTGCTATAATTTTTATCAAACAAATAATTGTTTTTAAGTGTTAATCTTCTTAAAAGCCTTGCTGTGTGCTCCTGTGGCAGACATTTGCAGCAGAGCTAAACGTAGGTGCGACCTATACACCAGTGCGACCTATCTAGGGATTTTTCAAATTTATTGGTGATGATTGGACAATGCGACCTATACACAGGTGCGACCTATACACTAGAAAATACTGTAATTAGGCTTTTATGCTGGAATCAAATGTTATAATAATCATCAGTTATTTTTACTTTAAAATTGCAAAACTTTGAAACTGAAGTCGCTGCGTTCCATTATTATGCAATCACATATTTCACTTTAGGTCATTTCCATTAACTTTTATTGGCAGTTTGCTGCACAAAGTACAATTTTTTTTACAATTACAAGTTTTTATTTTATTTGTCATTTATTTTAAAAAAGGTATTTTATTTAATTTTCAGTTGTCATTTTATGACTGCAGATTAGAGCTGTCATTTCTAGCCCGACGCCCAGCCCGACCCAAATTCAAGCCGGGCCATAATAATGTGCTTGATGCAGTTTTATGTATCATACAGCACAAATAAAACAAAATAAGAATGCACAATATAAATTTGTGTTTATCTACTTGTAGACGAGGAGGCAGTAAGTTTATATGTTGAGAGGATGAAGACAGAAAAAAGAGTGCAGCAATTAATCACACTGTGAAGAGAGTAAAACTGCTGCTGGAGCATTGTGCAATAATTGTACATGTCAGCTCGGGCTTCTATGATGCGGTTTTACAAAGCATAAAACACAAAGAAAACTAAATATGAATGCACAAAATAAAATTGTGTTAATCTACTTGATGAGGAGGAAGCAGGTCTGACTGGACGGTTGAAAGAGTTAAAATAAAAAACGGTCCAGTTAAGCTCAGATGGATCAGCTGATCACCGGTGGTGCGCATCTCTGCACCTGCTGTCATCTGCGGTGAAGGAAGTAGCAGTATCTACAAAAACAGAAGTGAGCAGCACGTTCAATTAAAATACTGTAGCCTTGTTCTGTATTTCTCCAAATAATTTTGCTTTAAAAAATATTTTTGTTCACCTGTGTAATAGCCTGTCTTTACAGTCAATTCTTTAGGCTATTCGTTTTGTATGGTAATATAAATTTGGTGAAACAAGAAATCTTATATCTTCCTTTCTTTGAAATATGTTTTTAAACTATGTAAAACTGATTTGCTTACAAAAGCAGTAAAAGCTTAATAAAAAAAATGTTGTTTTTTCGGGTTCGGGCCTGTAATTACAATTAGGCCATCGATTTTGGATTGGGCTAAAAAAAACAACAATACGGATTCGGGCCGGGACATATTTTTTTAGGCTCTAATGCAACTCTACATGTCTGGAGAGGAATTTTAAAAGATTCAAAGCTGCTTTGTTTCATTTTGCACTGCTTGTTCCTGCTGTTGGAAAGAAATGTCTTGTAAGATATTCTCATTGTTGGAGTTCTATTATCATTAATAAATTACAAATGACTGCTTGAATATTCTTTTTTACATCTGCACAACACGGCAGTCATTGACGTTAATTAATGATAAGTAGAACTGCGTCAGATTTCAACATATTGAACTGAGTCATTTGTAAATTACACATTCCTTTTCAGCAGCATGTTTGTACCTCACAGTGTGTGTATGGGGGGGGGGGGATTTGAGCACATATTAATACAATAGATTATATGACACATGATTTTAAATAATAATTTAAAAAAACTGTTTTTTTTGTTGCCTTTAGTTATTGCCTGCTGCCAAAAGGAAATAGGCAGGTGATTCTGTTGTTGAGTGTGTCTGTTGGGAAAATAGCTAATGAATTTATGGTCACATTTTCATGAAATCCTAAGAAAATCTTAATTAGGTGCACATCTACAACTGAAATATTTTAAGTCAGCTTACATGGCCGCCACAGCTATTCAAACTTATTGAACACAAAAACGGCAATAACTCGGTAAATATTACTATTATGTGGTAGTAGCTGAGAGTCATTTCCAACACATACTTGAAGCATCTACAGATTGTGTAAGTTCTTTGTTTAAAACTTTGCCAATAACTGTTGGAGACTACTCTGTCTGTTAGCAAAATATCCTACAACCCTCTGAATGGATTTTAATGAAACTTTTGGGACGTTATTGTTGGATGAACATCTACAATGAATTAGCAATTCAACCTAGAGAGACTCACACAGAGAGAGAAGAATACAATTAACAGGTTTTATTTATGAGGGTTCTTTGGCGCTCAGGCCCCGGCGGAGGGTGCATGCCGGACCGCTGAGAGCTTGAATGTCCGACATAGGGAGATAGATTATGGATATCTTCCAACCAGAGCTTTTCTGCTGCAGATCAGTCATTCAACAATAATAGCCCTTGGTCTCTCTGAAACTGAAAGTTTCTGAATCCTGGTCTGGAATCCTGGAAACCCAGCGTAGGTGTGAAATACTCTACAGGTGTGAAATCGTACATGCGTACTACAGGTGGCTGCAGTCTAAAGTTTTTCTGCACTAACAACAGTAACAATAAATGGCAAAGAGCAGTATTTGTGCTACTCAACTTAGGAGCAAACCAACAACATCCTTGGTCCAAAGGAATGTTCCTGTATCCACTGGTTTGGAAGTAAATGTGATCATGCTGACACTGCATATGCGATTCGTGCAGTTGAGCCTGACATCAGGGTTGCCAGAATGTTCACTAAACACAACACTGTGTTCACCTTACAACACCTACTCAACACAGATGAAAAGTTTGGATCAAAATACAATCATTTAAAATCAACAATTTAATAGTTTGTCATTTCCTACCTGGCAACCCTGCTTGGCATCGAAACTACCTTGCATCCATGTAAACATGTCTTTTTTTTCTTTCAAATTTGCCTAACAAACATTGAAAAACTGTAACGTATTCAGAAGTCATTCTCATGTAAACAGGGCCCTAGGCAGAATTTATTTAAACATTTAAAAATGATCAAATGTACATCTACCCCTGAATAACTTTTGTAGTTGATCCAATTCAAGATAAATGTCACAGCCAACTGACCCTACAAAAACTGTCTATCATCCATTCATATATGTCCAGAGTAAGTAATTTAATGAGTGAGTAAATTATATGTATCTGGTCAGTAAAAGTAGCATATTGAATATTTACCCTGCAAGTGCCAGATATGTACAGTAAATACAAGTGGTGTGCCCAGTGAATACCAGGTATTTACATGATTTACTTGGGGGAATGGTGGCGCAGAGGTTAGAGAAGATGAGCATGTGTTCGGGGGATCGCCGGTCAACTCCCCTTTTCAACTATAAGACCAACAACATCAGAATGTGGGTGAAAGGTGAAACACCTGCCTCCACTTTCATTTGCCCCACTCTGGGCCCATGAGCAAGGCCTTTAACAACAATCCCCCCCCCCCACACACACACACACACACCCCACAGCTGCTCCCCGGGTACCTTGGATGGCAGCTCATGTGCAATGAAAAATGCAGAGGATTCATTTCCGCATTTGGGATTAATAGAGTACAAAAAAATCTATATGTTAGTACTAGATTTGTACACTATAGTTCCCTTATCAGTCAGTCACTTGGTGCAACATAATTGCTATGGGAAATTGCGCCCCGCGCCATTACCTGAAGGAATACAATCACGCCTTTATGGCAGGGGCGTCAATGTCACGCCAGAGTCCCTTCCCTCTGGGTATTTAAGATGCGGACGCCCATCCAACTTTCTCTTATTGCCCTTCACCTCGCTTAAACCTGAACTTCGTGGGACTTCTCTGTTGTCACATCGCTCGATCAGAGGTGAGCTTGCTCCCTACGCTGAGCGTACAGAGAAATTTTCCTGCATACTGCTGGGCTGGCGAAAGCTAGTCCAGCGTTTTTCTACTTACCTCGAAGTTTTCTTATCTCTCCGCAGCTGCTTCGCTCGACGGCGCTAACTCTGTCACAACACTCCCTGCTAACCATTAGCAGGCTAGCCAGCGAAAGTGAGACGACGGAGAGGATTTCTTCGAACAAAAGGAAACTAGGAACAGCCTTGACACTTCTCGTCTCCGGACATTGCTCCCGAGAAGGATAAAACGGAGGACAAAGGTTCCGAAGAAAACCAGCAGGACGGCGATCCCTCGCTCGTGCCCCTGCCCCAGCGGTTACGGCTACTCCCTCTCGGCAACGGACATCCACAAGGCCTGTCCTGTCTGCCTAGGGATCCTGCATGCAAGAGAAGCGCTGGAATCCCCCGACTACTGCTCCCACTGCTGTCGGATGCCGGCGGTAGTGAGGAAACGCCGCGCGGACGCGTTGGCTAAGACCATGGAGAAGGCCGCGGCGCTGAAGGCCGCACGCCACACAGAACTGCTCGCTCCCGAACCGGAGCTCGAGAACATGGACTTGGAATGCAGCGGTCAGGTCGGGGATGAGAATGTGTCGGACTCCTCGGTCCCCGTCGAGGACTCGATGCCCGAAGTGTCTGACCAAGACGCCGAGTACGGTTGCAGAGGGGAAAGTGTGGATTCCTCCCAGAACCTGGCGCAAGTTCTACCGGAACCGGACGTGTCGGTCCCTGCTCTGTTCGACTTGTGCCACAGGGCGGCGGACGCCCTGCAGGTCGCGTGGCCAGACCCCACGCCTCGCCAACAGGTTACGAGGCTGGCGGGAAATTACTTCTACGCGAAGCAGCAGCCGACAACGTCGCAGAAAATGCCCATTTCCCAGACTTCCTCATGGAGCTCACGCGCTCCTGGGCGGAACCCGGACCTCCCATGATGCTGCCACTATCCCGGCTCCTGGATGTCGCCGGAATGGAGGCAGCAGGTCTCGCCAGCGCACCCCAGATAGAGGAGACTCTGGCGGCTCATCTGCCCCCGCAGCTAAGGGGGCGAAGCCAACATTGCCCAGCAAGGCCTGCCACGCTTCGAAGAAAGTGCTACCGGGCTCAGGGCCTTGTGGCTCGTGCGATGAACGCTTCAACCATGATGCAGGCGTACCTGGCAGAAAAGCTGCAGGTAACAACAAACGAACAAGCCGTAACAGAGACCATGGAGGAGGCCCGCCGGGCCTCTGACTTCGTGCTCCGCATGATGGGGACAATAGCCATCACGTAAGGTAGAGCAATGGCGGAAATGGTTGTCGTCCATCGCCGTCTTTGGTTGACTTTAACATACCTCCCGGAAAACCAGAGGTCCCCCTTCCTCTAGCACCCAATCGAGCCGACTGGACTCTTCGGGGGAGCCCTGGAACGCATCCAGGCCAGGTTGGAACAAAGACGCAAACAGGCGGAAGCCCTCCGCAAAGGGACGCCGAGGAAAAGCTTTGCACCCCCCAAGGAAGCCATGCGTCGCCCTCTACAGAAGAGACCCGCTGGCGACGGAGAGCCTTTTCAGCATCAGGCGGCCCAGCCGAG
>JBBPBX010018415.1:32942-45635 GCA_038048925.1 Garcialebias charrua | reverse complement strand
ATATCTTACAAAAAGATCTGAAGCTCTCGACCTTGACTTCTCTAAATGGTTTTCAGAATCTGTTGGAATCCTGGCAAAAACCAATGCAGATTTGTTCCTGTCTTTGATTTTATACGTCTACCTTATAATGTTTTGCTAGTTTTTTGATACTTTGTTAAAAAAAAAAAAAAACTTTCTTTTGTTTTTTTTCTCTCTTTTGTTTTCTATTGTTTATTGTTTGTTTGTTTATTGTTTATTGTTTAAGGAAATTCTACCACTGCTGTTCATTGTTCTTTAGTTTTAGCAGGTCGCTTTCGTAAATGAGCCCTTGAGGTTCAAAAGATTTACCTGACTAAATAAAGGTTGAATGAAATATACTTTTATACTTTTATATTACAATGCAAAAACTCAGGACAGTATTACACTTTTATTATTTGATTTTATGCTTATGTTTATTAAATGTTTTAGTGTTTAAATGGTTACTGTTGCACCAAGGGACTGAGAGAAATGCAAATCCTGACTTTGACTTGACTTTGTTAAATATCACGTCAGTTTCTATCGCGGGATCTGGCAAAACTGTGGTGACGTCACCAGCTCGGCCTCTTTGTTTTCCTTCGTGTTGAGAAGCTACGTCTGGATTTAGCTCCGTGATTTATTTCAATTACTAATGAAAAAAAGACTTCTCGTGAGTCAAATACTTTATTCTGTGATTTAGTTCCAAGCTGCTGCTGCCAGAGGCTTGTAACACTGCAGCTTCTTGTCTGTGGAGAGGAAGTTACTTCACTCTGTTAGCATCTGTAGCTGTTAGCATGTGTAGCTGTTAGCGTCTGTAGCTGTTAACATCTGTAGTTGTTAACATCTGTAGCTGTTAACATCTGTAGCTGTTAACGTCTGTAGCTGTTAACGTCTGTAGCTGTTAACATCTGTAGCTGTTAACATCTGTAGCTGTTAGCATCTGTAGCTGTTAGCGTCTGTAGCTGTTAGCGTCTGTAGCTGTTAACATCTGTAGCTGTTAACATCTGTAGCTGTTACATCTGTAGCTGTTAGCGTCTGTAGCTGTTAGCGTCTGTAGCTGTTAACGTCTGTAGCTGTTAACGTTTGTAGCTGTTAACGTCTGTAGCTGTTAACGTCTGTAGCTGTTAACATCTGTAGCTGTTAACGTCTGTAGCTGTTAGCATCTGTAGCTGTTAGCGTCTGTAGCTGTTAACATCTGTAGCTGTTAACGTTTGTAGCTGTTAACGTCTGTAGCTGTTAACATCTGTAGCTGTTAACGTCTGTAGCTGTTAACATCTGTAGCTGTTAGCATCTGTAGCTGTTAACATCTGTAGCTGTTAACGTCTGTAGCTGTTAACGTCTGTAGCTGTTAACGTCTGTAGCTGTTAACGTCTGTAGCTGTTAGCATCTGTAGCTGTTAGCATCTGTAGCTGTTAACGTCTGTAGCTGTTAACGTCTGTAGCTGTTAACATCTGTAGCTGTTAACATCTGTAGCTGTTAGCATCTGTAGCTGTTAGCGTCTGTAGCTGTTAGCGTCTGTAGCTGTTAACGTCTGTAGCTGTTAACGTTTGTAGCTGTTAACGTCTGTAGCTGTTAACGTCTGTAGCTGTTAACATCTGTAGCTGTTAACGTCTGTAGCTGTTAGCATCTGTAGCTGTTAGCGTCTGTAGCTGTTAACATCTGTAGCTGTTAACGTTTGTAGCTGTTAACGTCTGTAGCTGTTAACATCTGTAGCTGTTAACGTCTGTAGCTGTTAACATCTGTAGCTGTTAGCATCTGTAGCTGTTAACATCTGTAGCTGTTAACGTCTGTAGCTGTTAACGTCTGTAGCTGTTAACGTCTGTAGCTGTTAACATCTGTAGCTGTTAGCATCTGTAGCTGTTAACGTCTGTAGCTGTTAACGTCTGTAGCTGTTAACGTCTGTAGCTGTTAACGTCTGTAGCTGTTAACGTTTGTAGCTGTTAGCATCTGTAGCTGTTAGCATCTGTAGCTGTTAACGTCTGTAGCTGTTAACGTCTGTAGCTGTTAACGTCTGTAGCTGTTAACGTTTGTAGCTGTTAGCATCTGTAGCTGTTAGTATCTGTAGCTGTTAGCGTCTGTAGCTGTTAACATCTGTAGCTGTTAACGTTTGTAGCTGTTAACGTCTGTAGCTGTTAACGTCTGTAGCTGTTAACGTCTGTAGCTGTTAACGTCTGTAGCTGTTAGCATCTGTAGCTGTTAACATCTGTAGCTGTTAACGTCTGTAGCTGTTAACGTCTGTAGCTGTTAGCATCTGTAGCTGTTAACGTCTGTAGCTGTTAACATCTGTAGCTGTTAGCATCTGTAGCTGTTAACATCTGTAGCTGTTAACATCTGTAGCTGTTAACGTCTGTAGCTGTTAGCATCTGTAGCTGTTAACATCTGTAGCTGTTAACGTCTGTAGCTGTTAACGTCTGTAGCTGTTAACGTCTGTAGCTGTTAACATCTGTAGCTGTTAACATCTGTAGCTGTTAGCATCTGTAGCTGTTAACATCTGTAGCTGTTAACATCTGTAGCTGTTAACATCTGTAGCTGTTAACGTCTGTAGCTGTTAACATCTGTAGCTGTTAACGTCTGTAGCTGTTAACATCTGTAGCTGTTAGCATCTGTAGCTGTTAACATCTGTAGCTGTTAACGTCTGTAGCTGTTAAAGCTTCAGTATGTAGCTTTTTTTATGAACATATTTCTTCACTCTGTCACTACCTCCTGACAGACTGATGTTAGCCAGGTAATCTCTGAAAAAAAAAAAAAAAAATATTGTCCCCTTGCTTCTCCAGGTGGTAAATAAGCATTTCTAAAAAGAAAAGGTGACCCGCCATTTTCCAGCCAATAAAAACAGAGTTTGTAACCAGCCAATAAAAACAGAGCTTGAATTTGAATCAGCCAATAAAAACAGAGCTTGAATTTGAAATTCAACAGACCACAAGGGGGCAGAGCCACATATGGCTCTGAGGGGGAGGGATCAGAATGCTTTGCCTGTTGAAAATATTTCTAAGTGCTGCAGTTCTACAGAAACTGCATACTGAACCTTTAACATCTGTAGCTGTTAACGTCTGTAGCTGTTAACGTCTGTAGCTGTTAACGTCTGTAGCTGTTAACGTCTGTAGCTGTTAACATCTGTAGCTGTTAACGTCTGTAGCTGTTAACGTCTGTAGCTGTTAACATCTGTAGCTGTTAGCATCTGTAGCTGTTAACATCTGTAGCTGTTAACATCTGTAGCTGTTAACGTCTGTAGCTGTTAACATCTGTAGCTGTTAACGTCTGTAGCTGTTAACATCTGTAGCTGTTAACATCTGTAGCTGTTAACATCTGTAGCTGTTAACATCTGTAGCTGTTAACATCTGTAGCTGTTAACATCTGTAGCTGTTAACATCTGTAGCTGTTAACATCTGTAGCTGTTAACATCTGTAGCTGTTAACATCTGTAGCTGTTAACGTCTGTAGCTGTTAACATCTGTAGCTGTTAACGTCTGTAGCTGTTAACGTCTGTAGCTGTTAACATCTGTAGCTGTTAACGTCTGTAGCTGTTAACATCTGTAGCTGTTAACATCTGTAGCTGTTAACATCTGTAGCTGTTAACATCTGTAGCTGTTAACGTCTGTAGCTGTTAACATCTGTAGCTGTTAACATCTGTAGCTGTTAACGTCTGTAGCTGTTAGCATCTGTAGCTGTTAGCGTCTGTAGCTGTTAACATCTGTAGCTGTTAACATCTGTAGCTGTTAACGTCTGTAGCTGTTAACATCTGTAGCTGTTAACGTCTGTAGCTGTTAACATCTGTAGCTGTTAGCATCTGTAGCTGTTAACATCTGTAGCTGTTAACGTCTGTAGCTGTTAACGTCTGTAGCTGTTAACGTCTGTAGCTGTTAACATCTGTAGCTGTTAACGTCTGTAGCTGTTAACGTCTGTAGCTGTTAACGTCTGTAGCTGTTAACGTCTGTAGCTGTTAACATCTGTAGCTGTTAACGTCTGTAGCTGTTAGCATCTGTAGCTGTTAGCGTCTGTAGCTGTTAACATCTGTAGCTGTTAACGTCTGTAGCTGTTAACGTCTGTAGCTGTTAACATCTGTAGCTGTTAACGTCTGTAGCTGTTAACATCTGTAGCTGTTAGCATCTGTAGCTGTTAACATCTGTAGCTGTTAACGTCTGTAGCTGTTAACGTCTGTAGCTGTTAACGTCTGTAGCTGTTAACGTCTGTAGCTGTTAGCATCTGTAGCTGTTAGCATCTGTAGCTGTTAACGTCTGTAGCTGTTAACGTCTGTAGCTGTTAACGTCTGTAGCTGTTAACGTCTGTAGCTGTTAACGTCTGTAGCTGTTAGCATCTGTAGCTGTTAGCATCTGTAGCTGTTAACGTCTGTAGCTGTTAACGTCTGTAGCTGTTAACGTCTGTAGCTGTTAACGTCTGTAGCTGTTAGCATCTGTAGCTGTTAGTATCTGTAGCTGTTAGCGTCTGTAGCTGTTAACATCTGTAGCTGTTAACGTTCTGTAGCTGTTAACGTCTGTAGCTGTTAACGTCTGTAGCTGTTAACGTCTGTAGCTGTTAACGTCTGTAGCTGTTAGCATCTGTAGCTGTTAACATCTGTAGCTGTTAACGTCTGTAGCTGTTAACGTCTGTAGCTGTTAGCATCTGTAGCTGTTAACGTCTGTAGCTGTTAGCATCTGTAGCTGTTAGCATCTGTAGCTGTTAACATCTGTAGCTGTTAACATCTGTAGCTGTTAACGTCTGTAGCTGTTAGCATCTGTAGCTGTTAACATCTGTAGCTGTTAACGTCTGTAGCTGTTAACGTCTGTAGCTGTTAACATCTGTAGCTGTTAACGTCTGTAGCTGTTAGCATCTGTAGCTGTTAACATCTGTAGCTGTTAACATCTGTAGCTGTTAACATCTGTAGCTGTTAACGTCTGTAGCTGTTAACGTCTGTAGCTGTTAACATCTGTAGCTGTTAGCATCTGTAGCTGTTAACATCTGTAGCTGTTAGCATCTGTAGCTGTTAACATCTGTAGCTGTTAGCATATGTAGCTGTTAAAGCTTCAGTATGTAGCTTTTTTTATGAACATATTTCTTCACTCTGTCACTACCTCCTGACAGACTGATGTTAGCCAGGTAATCTCTGAAAAAAAAATTAAAAAAAATATTGTCCCCTTGCTTCTCCAGGTGGTAAATAAGCATTTCTAAAAAGAAAAGGTGACCCGCCATTTTCCAGCCAATAAAAACAGAGTTTGTAACCAGCCAATAAAAACAGAGCTTGAATTTGAATCAGCCAATAAAAACAGAGCTTGAATTTGAAATTCAACAGACCACAAGGGGGCAGAGCCACATATGGCTCTGAGGGGGAGGGATCAGAATGCTTTGCCTGTTGAAAATATTTCTAAGTGCTGCAGTTCTACAGAAACTGCATACTGAACCTTTAACGTCTGTAGCTGTTAACATCTGTAGCTGTTAACGTCTGTAGCTGTTAACATCTGTAGCTGTTAACGTCTGTAGCTGTTAACATCTGTAGCTGTTAACGTCTGTAGCTGTTAACGTCTGTAGCTGTTAACGTCTGTAGCTGTTAGCATCTGTAGCTGTTAGCATCTGTAGCTGTTAACATCTGTAGCTGTTAACGTCTGTAGCTGTTAACATCTGTAGCTGTTAACGTCTGTAGCTGTTAACATCTGTAGCTGTTAGCATCTGTAGCTGTTAACATCTGTAGCTGTTAACGTCTGTAGCTGTTAACGTCTGTAGCTGTTAACGTCTGTAGCTGTTAACGTCTGTAGCTGTTAACGTCTGTAGCTGTTAGCATCTGTAGCTGTTAACATCTGTAGCTGTTAACGTCTGTAGCTGTTAACATCTGTAGCTGTTAACATCTGTAGCTGTTAACATCTGTAGCTGTTAACATCTGTAGCTGTTAACATCTGTAGCTGTTAACATCTGTAGCTGTTAACGTCTGTAGCTGTTAACATCTGTAGCTGTTAACGTCTGTAGCTGTTAACATCTGTAGCTGTTAACGTCTGTAGCTGTTAACATCTGTAGCTGTTAACGTCTGTAGCTGTTAACATCTGTAGCTGTTAACGTCTGTAGCTGTTAACGTCTGTAGCTGTTAACATCTGTAGCTGTTAACGTCTGTAGCTGTTAACATCTGTAGCTGTTAACGTCTGTAGCTGTTAACATCTGTAGCTGTTAACGTCTGTAGCTGTTAACGTCTGTAGCTGTTAACATCTGTAGCTGTTAACATCTGTAGCTGTTAACATCTGTAGCTGTTAACGTCTGTAGCTGTTAACGTCTGTAGCTGTTAACGTCTGTAGCTGTTAACGTCTGTAGCTGTTAACGTCTGTAGCTGTTAACGTCTGTAGCTGTTAACGTCTGTAGCTGTTAACATCTGTAGCTGTTAACGTCTGTAGCTGTTAACGTCTGTAGCTGTTAGCATCTGTAGCTGTTAACATCTGTAGCTGTTAACGTCTGTAGCTGTTAACGTCTGTAGCTGTTAACGTCTGTAGCTGTTAACATCTGTAGCTGTTAACGTCTGTAGCTGTTAACGTCTGTAGCTGTTAACGTCTGTAGCTGTTAACATCTGTAGCTGTTAACATCTGTAGCTGTTAACATCTGTAGCTGTTAACATCTGTAGCTGTTAACGTCTGTAGCTGTTAACATCTGTAGCTGTTAACATCTGTAGCTGTTAACGTCTGTAGCTGTTAACGTCTGTAGCTGTTAACATCTGTAGCTGTTAACATCTGTAGCTGTTAGCATCTGTAGCTGTTAACATCTGTAGCTGTTAACGTCTGTAGCTGTTAACGTCTGTAGCTGTTAACGTCTGTAGCTGTTAGCATCTGTAGCTGTTAACATCTGTAGCTGTTAACATCTGTAGCTGTTAACATCTGTAGCTGTTAGCGTCTGTAGCTGTTAGCGTCTGTAGCTGTTAACATCTGTAGCTGTTAGCGTCTGTAGCTGTTAACGTCTGTAGCTGTTAACATCTGTAGCTGTTAGCATCTGTAGCTGTTAACATCTGTAGCTGTTAACATCTGTAGCTGTTAGCATCTGTAGCTGTTAACATCTGTAGCTGTTAGCGTCTGTAGCTGTTAGCGTCTGTAGCTGTTAACGTCTGTAGCTGTTAGCATCTGTAGCTGTTAACATCTGTAGCTGTTAACATCTGTAGCTGTTAACATCTGTAGCTGTTAACATCTGTAGCTGTTAGCGTCTGTAGCTGTTAGCGTCTGTAGCTGTTAACATCTGTAGCTGTTAGCGTCTGTAGCTGTTAACGTCTGTAGCTGTTAACATCTGTAGCTGTTAGCATCTGTAGCTGTTAACATCTGTAGCTGTTAGCGTCTGTAGCTGTTAACATCTGTAGCTGTTAGCGTCTGTAGCTGTTAACATCTGTAGCTGTTAGCGTCTGTAGCTGTTAACATCTGTAGCTGTTAGCATCTGTAGCTGTTAACATCTGTAGCTGTTAACGTCTGTAGCTGTTAACATCTGTAGCTGTTAACATCTGTAGCTGTTAACATCTGTAGCTGTTAACGTCTGTAGCTGTTAACGTATGTAGCTGTTAACATCTGTAGCTGTTAACGTCTGTAGCTGTTAACATCTGTAGCTGTTAAAGTCTGTAGCTGTTAACATCTGTAGCTTTTAGCGTCTGTAGCTGTTAACATCTGTAGCTGTTAGCATTTATAGCTGTTAACATCTGTAGCTGTTAGCATGTGTAGCTGTTAACATCTGTAGCTGTTAGCATGTGTAGCTGTTAGCATGTGTAGCTGTTAGCATGTGTAGCTGTTAGCATGTGTAGCTGTTAGCAGCTACGTCTCGTTGTCACGTGCTTGGATAATCTAGTCTCGTGACTGTGTGTGTGTTTTTCTGTGTAGGAGCAGGAGCTTCACGTCAGACCTCCACCAACCACATGTTTGTTCTCTAACAGGTATGGTTGTAATTTCTAGTAAAATTGTTCAATATTATACTTCGGTCCAGCAGCCTCCACTTCTAAAAGTCAGCGCTCACGCGGTTTGGTTGTGCACGCGCTAACACCATGAATTAGATAGTCACGCTTGCGAGGTTCTTTCAAAATAAAAGCTGATGTGTGTCTCCTGTTGGTACAAACTCTGTACATAAAACACATGTTAGCACTGGAAGCTGTAATGGGACCAACATTCCTGCTCAGCTGTTTCCACTAAAAGTTTGAATGTCGCCCCCATATCCAAAGAGTAGAGAACTTTTTGTGTTGCTAAGTTAAATAAACAAAAAACTTCAATGTGTTTTTCATGTTTTGACTCTAGATGATTGAAGTCATTCTTGCTGGTCTATGTTCAGAAATGATTTTTAATGTCCTTTAATTAAATGTCCTTTAATGGATCCATAATATTTAACTTTTGTCTCTGTTTTGTGGTTATTTGTATGTTCATTATGAGAGAATGTTAAGTTGTTTCCCCTGAAGTTTCCATTAATATTAAAACAAAACTCTTAGTTTCCAGTGAGCAGTCTCACTTCAGGCTGACTGTAGAACACCTCCAGATGTTGTTCACCAAATGTCACCAAGATCCACCAAGTGGAATTTCAAAATAAAGGTCCACCATGTAATTTTCCCTAAGTTGCTGTGTTTGTTGCTCGCTCTTCAGGATGTTGTAAAAACAGTGAGGGTAAGTACGACTTTACCACAAATCACATCATTACTGTGCAGAAAGTTTGTCTCGTTGAAATGCAACATAGTTCAAGTAAAAACAGGAATGTTTAATTTAAAATAATTTATATGTTTAATGTTTTTAAGTGACAATAACCATTTGGAAAAAAATAACATTTAAAATTGTACATTAATTTCAGAAATGACATTTGTAACATTTTAACATCAAGTGTTTCTTTTTACTGGTAAATTTTGAGCATTACAAGAGCTTTGTGTTATTTGTCCATGTCGACCAAAATCACTGGAGGTTTCTGGTTAGTGTGCATAAAAATTATACTTATTGTTCTCTGAGAACATTTTAATTTAAAGTTTCAGTTTTGGGCCATGTTTCGCGCCTCTATTGTCGAGGCAGCTTATCGGAGTTGTGGCCGCAGGGTTGTTGGTGCCTGTCGTGGTGGCAACCCTCGAACCCGGTGGTGGACACCGGCGGTGAGGGATGCTGTCAAGCTGAAGAAGGAGTCCTATTGGGCCTTTTTGGCCTGTGGGACCCCGGAAGCAGCAGATAGGTACCGGCAGTCCAAGCGGCATGCGGCTCGGGTGGTTGCTGAGGCAAAAACTCGGGCGTGGGAGGAGTTCGGAGAGGCCATGGAGAATGACTTCCGTACGGCTTCGAGGCGATTCTGGTCCACCATCCGGCGTCTCAGGGGGGGAAAGCGGTACGCGACCAACACCATTTATGGTGGGGATGGCGTGCTGTTGACCTCAACTCGGGATGTTGTGAGTCGGTGGGCGGAATACTTCGAAGACCTCCTCAATCCTACTGGCACGTCTTCCACTGAGGAAGCGGAGCCTGGGGACTTTGGATCGGGCTCTCCAATCTCTGGTGCGGAGGTCGCCGAGGTGGTTAAAAAGCTCCGCGGTGGCAAGGCTCCGGGGGTGGATGAGATTCGTCCTGAGTTCCTTAGGGCTCTGGATGTTGTGGGGTTGTGTTGGCTTACGCGACTCTGCAATATCGCGTGGACATCGGGGGCAGTTCCCTTGGATTGGCAGACTGGGGTGGTGGTTCCCCTATTCAAAAAGGGGGACCGTAGGGTGTGTTCCAACTATAGAGGGATCACACTCTTAAGCCTCCCTGGTAAGGTCTATTCAGGGGTTCTGGAGAGGAGGGTCCGTCGGATAGTCGAACCTCGGATTCAGGAGGAGCAGTGTGGTTTTCGTCCTGGTCGTGGAACACTAGACCAGCTCTACACCCTCAACAGGGTCCTGGAGGGTGCGTGGGAGTTTGCCCAACCAGTTTACATGTGCTTTGTAGACTTGGAAAAGGCATTCGACCGCGTCCCTCGGGGGGTTCTGTGGCGGGTACTCCGGGAGTATGGGGTACCAGGCCCATTGATATGGGCTGTTAGGTCCCTGTACGACCGGTGTCAGAGCTTGGTCCGCATTGCCGGCAGTAAGTCAGGCTCGTTTCCGGTGAGAGTTGGACTCCGCCAAGGTTGCCCTTTGTCACCGATTCTGTTTATAACTTTTATGGACAGAATTTCTAGGCGCAGCCAAGGTGTTGAGAGGATCCGTTTTGGTGGCCTTAGAATCGCTTCTCTGTTTTTTGCAGATGATGTGGTCCTATTGGCTTCATCAGCTCGTGATCTACAGCTTTCACTGGAGCGGTTTGCAGCTGAATGCGATGCGGCCGGGATGAGGATCAGTTCCTCCAAATCCGAGGCCATGGTCTTGAGCCGGAAAAGGGTAGCGTGCCCTCTCCGGGTCGGGGAGGAGGTCCTGCCCCAAGTGGAGGAGTTTAAGTATCTCGGGATCTTGTTCACGAATGAGGGAAAACTGGAGCGTGAGATCGATAGGCGGATAGGTGCAGCGTCCGCAGTGAAGCGGGCGCTGTACCGGTCTGTCGTGGTGAAGAGAGAGCTGAGTCAAAAGGCAAAGCTCTCAATTTACCGATCGATCTACGTTCCCACCCTCATCTATGGTCATGAGCTTTGGGTTATGACCGAAAGAACAAGATCTCGGATACAAGCGGCTGAAATGAGTTTTCTCCGCAGGGTGGCTGGACTCTCCCTTAGAGATAGGGTGAGAAGCTCAGTCATCCGGGAGGGACTCGGAGTAGAGCCGCTGCTTCTCCACATCGAGAGGAGCCAGTTGAGGTGGCTCGGGCATCTGGTTAGGATGCCTCCTGGACGCCTCCCTGGTGAGGTGTTCCGGGCATGTCCCACCGGGAGGAGACCCAGAGGAAGACCCAGGATACGCTGGAGGGACTATGTTTCTCGGCTGGCCTGGGAACGCCTTGGGATTCCCCCAGAGGAGCTGCTCCAAGTGGCTGGGGAGAGGGAAGTCTGGGCCTCCCTACTTAGGCTGCTACCCCCGCGACCCGACCCCGGATAAGCGGAAGAAAATGGATGGATGGATGGATTTTGATTTGTGCAGAAACACTGTGAACCACACAGTCTTTGTGGTGAATCAAGTTCAGCAGAAGACAATTCAAAACCTGCTGCAAAATAGAATAGAAGAGACCTTTATTATCATTGCACATGAATACAGTGAAATCTGGGTTTGCTTCCCAGAACAAAAGTAAAAAGTAAAACAGTAAAATATAAAACAATATACCGTATTTTCCGGTGTATAGGTCGCACCTTTTTTATGGTTTTTTCAAGGCCTGCGACCTATACACAGGTGCGACCTATATATGGCTTTTTATCACTTTCGGCTAAAGACCTTTTTAAATCCAGCTCGTTTCACAATTACGTTCATTTATTAAAGAAAAGTTCATCTCAGACACATATTTGCTATATTTTTTATCAAACAAACAATTGTTTTTAAGTGTTAATCTTCTTAAAAGCCTTGCTGTGCGCTCCTGTGGCAGACATTTGCAGCAGAGCTAAACGTAGGTGCGACCTATACACCGGTGCAACCTATCTAGGGATTTTTCCAATCTATTGTTGATAATTGGATGGTGCAACCTATACACAGGTGTGACCTATACACCAGAAAATACTGTAAATATAAACTGTATTAAAGATAACAGGTTTGAAACATTCCAAATGTGCAACACAAGCAGATTGATATTCCACCAGTTGTTCCTTATTCAGTTTTTTTACAGATTTTGTTCAGTTCAGTAACGGTGGACAGATAAAAACTATATTTAAAATCTGTTTGTTCTTGTCTTGATTGATCTGTACCTTTTCCCTGATGTTACCATCAGGGGAAAGGTATTATTATACCTATAATATAGCTATTATTATACCTATATATATATATATATATATATATATATATATATATATATATATGAGTAACAGTTCTCATATAATAAATAATAATAAAAATAATTTTGTAACAACAGCAAGTATGACATCATTAACAGCTTTTATTTTGAAAACTCGCAAAGGTTACCGTAATTCATAGTGTTTGTGTGCTCAACAAAACCATCATTTTGGAAGTGGAGACTGGCTTGACGGCATTTTTTACTGCCTGACGTTCTCAGAGTTAGGGCAGGAGCTACATGTCAGACCACCGCCAATCACGTTTTTTTTTCTGTTACAGATGAAGTTCATGTTAATAAATGTTGTGAAGCTGAGAAGAGTTCCTGGGTGAGCGATTCATCAGTTCACTGGTATCAAACCAAACATCAGGGTTACACAGGTATGTATTTATTTACTGCAGTCTAAAGTGAAGTGTGGAGCTAAGCTGTGTTAGGAACTGTTTGGATCCTGCAGTCAAGCTGTCCACGTGTAGGGATCAGGGGTAGATCAGATTTACTGATCTGTACTGTTCACCAGATGTAAAATGAGCAGGTTTTAAACTGACACAAATTATCATAAATAATTCACGGGTTCTCTCTTTTTCAGATTAAACAGTGCTGGGCAGCGCTAATCCAAAAATTAGTTCCGCTATTTCTAAAGCACTAATTAATTTATTTAGGTCCGCAATTTCAAAAGCACTAATGTCTTATGAAAATTAGGGGAAGCTAAATTCTAAACCGCTATTTAATTGTATCTTCGCGTTGGCTTCATCTGTTTTCCATCTCCTCTGTCTTCCCGCTCAAGCATACTGAGCACTTCCTGGATTTTTGGGTGATGTGTAACGCTCATTAAAGCTGCACTGATAATATGATTGTACAGC
>JBBPBX010018415.1:0-19739 GCA_038048925.1 Garcialebias charrua | reverse complement strand
AACTCAAAGGAACAATGCACATCAGTTCAAGGAATAAAACTGTGGAAAGTTTTGGATAAAAGTTGTAAAAACGCCTCCTCAATGTTTTTGTTCAAGAAATTGGTAAAAAGTAGTCTATTAAAAAAATATGAAGTTGTTTAGCTTATTCTTTTGAAATCGGTTGTTCTTGGCACAGAGTCAGTTTTTGACTTGTTATGTTATATAATGCCTATTTAATAGGGGTGTAACGATACACAAAACTCACGAGACGAGACGAGACAAATTACAGAGCTCGCGAGAACGAGACGAGATTTTAATATTAGTTCAAGAAAACTTCAAAGATCGGTTTTATGCCGCAAAAAGGCTTTTATTCTGTTTTAACATGTATTACAAACTCAACTGATGTCTTCATTTTACTGATTGAATCTCCTTAGACCTTAGAACGTTCAACTTTGTTTAAAAAAAATAGATATTCACGCAGGACTTTCCAAAAATTGAACATAAATATCCGCATCAGCACTGAATCTGCAGCCGTCACTCACCAGTGTTGCCAGATTGGGCGGTTCACCGCGATTTTCCTTCTGACTTTTGCGGGTAAAGAGTGCTTTGGGTGGGTGGGACTCTATCTGGCAACACCGGTCACACCGGTGTTTACGCGTGTGTCTTTACATCCGGGGCAGCGTCGGCAGCGCCGGGACCCTCCATCAATGTAGAGGCGTCTGCGGCACCGGGACCCTCCATCAGTAGTTGGGGCGTCTTCTATAGCAACTTCATCCGGCGAAGCCATGCTGTCCGTGACGCTGACTTGCTAGGGGCTCTGCTAGCGCTAGCATTAGCGTCTCGCGAGACAACGTTACCTCTCAACGAGAGATATCGCGGGAGTTTAATATCGCGAGATCTCGTACAACGAGATCTCGTTACATGCCTACTATTTAAGTTTGAATACAATTTATGTATTTTATTTCATAAGTATTTTCTTTTTTTTTAAAGGAGCAGATGTTATGAGATTTTATCTTCTTTCTGCTTCCTTTCATTTTCTTTGTAAATTGTATTTTTTGTTTTGTTTTAATATTTACTAAATTTTAACTGAAAATGAATAAAGTTTTGAAAAAAAATAATCATAATAATAATAATCATAATAAATTAATAAATAATAATCATAATAAATAATTTTTAAAGCTCTGGATCTACGTCTGAATGTTGTTGATGCACTGATTTTAAAGTTCTTGAGCCCGGCTACGACATCCATCACGTCAACACTTCAGCCAAAAAGTTCAGCACTTTATGAAAAAGTTCAAACTGATATTGTCAACAAGCCCTGGAGCTGATTAAAGCCCTGATGATGATGATGATGATGATGATGATGATGATGATGATGATGATGATGATGATGATGATGATGATGATGATGACAGAGAGATTCAACCACCTCATAACAACTGTTTAAGAAGAGGTATTGTTGTTGTATTATTATTATCTAATTAACCTTTTTAATTTAAAATTATAATCTTATTAACTCTTTTTTTTACCTCTTTGTGTTTTATTTCCAGTCTGTGACAGAGATAGCAGCTGACTTCTTCCTCCTCAGGGAAATCCACCAGAGATCACATGCAGCTAAGAAGTGTGTGATGACTGAACTCTGAACTTTTCCAGGGACCTGTCCCACCTGGGGGAGCAGGTCCAAGAAGAGGTTGTGAGTAATGAGGACAGATACACATACAGTACACTGCTGCTATTGTTGCTATTGAGATGATTTTCTCCACCACTGGAGATATTCACTGCAACTAGATCTGTGCTTTTAGCAGAAAATGTGGACAAGTTGGTCTTTTTGGACAGAAACATGAAACTTGATTAGTTAGATTGTAAACAGTCTGTTGCTGCTTATTGTTCTGGTTCTGACTGTTATTGTATTTATTAAGATTTTTATTATTGTTAGTATAGTTTATTTATTGTAAAGAGTGACGTTTATTTAAAATATCACCCAAATGGGTCACTTTTATTTATTTTTATACAAACTTATTGTTTACTTGGCATATTTTCAAAATAAACATTTTGTAAGACTTTCATTCGTCTTTTTTGTTGTACCAAAAATTAACCGAACCGAAATGTGATTTTAGTGTACCGTTACACCCCTAGAAGATGGTGATTGTGAGGGTAAAAGTGTGTGTGTGTGTGTGTGTGTGTGTGTGTGTGTGTGTGTGTGTGTGTGTGTGTGTGTGTGTTGAAGTAACATTGTCTTTATTGTACATGTGTTTCAGTGGTTCCTGCCTCTGTTTAGAGCTGATTAAGAAGAAGAAGCTCCTCAAGACTGAAGGCCTGATGTTGACCAGCAGGACCCAGAGCCTCTTATCATAAAGTGGAAGAAAAGACCCTTAGACCAGTCTGGTGGGTGACCAACTTAATATGGAGGAGACAGATATCAGATTTTAGGTCACTACAGTTTTTTTAAAGAGTGAGGAGGATTTAAAAAACAACTTACCAGGAACCCAGATTTAAAGACTCACAAAGGCAGTTCCAGCTCTTCAAAGACTGATGTTAATGAGGATGATGAAGAGGATGGTGAAATGACCAATTCTGACTCTCTGCTAAAGAACTCATCAGACTCTGAATCAGAACGTGAAGACAGTATGAAAGACTGGAAGGAGAGCAGGGCTCCTGAATCAGAGGTAAAAACTGTCAACAAATCTTTGAGCTGCTCTGAGTGTGGTAAGCAGTATGTCAGTAACCGGACTCTTCAAAGACACATGACAAGTCATTCAGGAGTGAAGTCTTCAAGATGTCTGCTTAATAAGAAATGTGTTGGAGAGAAGAAAAATGTAGAGTCATGCAGGAAAGTCCAGGCAAGACCAAAATCAATAAGCTGTGATGACTGTGGTAAAAGATTTACTTCCAAATCAAATTTAAACAGACACATGAGAGTCCACACAGGAGACAAGCCATTTCCTTGTGATCTTTGTGGACATAGATTTAGTCAGAAGACAAGTTTAAATTCACACATGAGAGTCCACACAGGAGACAAGCCATTTCCTTGTGATCTTTGTGGACATAGATTTAGTCAAAAGGCAGATTTAAACAAACACATGAGAGTCCACACAGGAGACAAGCCATTTCCTTGTGAACTTTGTGGACAAAGATTTAGTCAGAAGACAAGTTTAAACTCACACATGAGAGTCCACACAGGAGACAAGCCGTTTCCTTGTGATCTTTGTGGACATAGATTTAGCCAAAAGGCAGATTTAAACAAACACATGAGAGTCCACACAGGAGACAAGCCATTTCCTTGTGATCTTTGTGGACATAGATTTAGTCATAAGGCAGATTTAAACAAACACATGAGAGTCCACACAGGAGACAAGCCATTTCCTTGTGAACTTTGTGGACAAAGATTTAGTCAGAAGACAAGTTTAAACTCACACATGAGAGTCCACACAGGAGACAAGCCATTTCCTTGTGATCTTTGTGGACATAGATTTAGTCATAAGGCAGATTTAAACAAACACATGAGAGTCCACACAGGAGACAAGCCATTTCCTTGTGAACTTTGTGGACAAAGATTTTGTCGTAAGGAAAATTTAAACTCACACATGAGAGTCCACACAGGAGACAAGCCATTTCCTTGTGAACTTTGTGGACAAAGATTTAGTCAGAAGACACATTTAAACAGACACATGAGAGTCCACAACGGAGACAAGCCGTTTCCATGTGATCTTTGTGGACATAGATTTAGTCAGAAGACAGATTTAAACAGGCACATGAGAGTCCACACAGGAGGCAAGCCATTTCCTTGTGAACTTTGTGGACAAAGATTTTGTCGTAAGGGAAATTTAAACTCACACATGAGAGTCCACACAGGAGACAAGCCATTTCCTTGTGAACTTTGTGGACATAGCTTTAGTCGTAAGACACATTTAAACAGACACTTGAGAGTCCACACAGGAGACAAGCCATTTCCTTGTGAACTTTGTGGACAAAGATTTTGTCGTAAGGAAAATTTAAACAAACACTTGCGATTCCACACAGGAGACAAGCCGTTTCCTTGTGAACTTTGTGGACAAAGATTTAGTCAGAAGGCAAATTTAAACTCACACATGAGAGTCCACACTGGAGTGGAAACTTTCTACCAGAAAATATTAAAATAATTATTATAGGCCATGAGATGCAACTGGTGTTTTAACACCCAAATAAAATTAATTTTGATTTTGTAAAATATATTCTGTACCAATTTTTGAACAAGTTTCTAATCTTTGGTTTGCTTCTAATTTCTCAAACATACTTTAAAAACAAACTACCGGTAATTAAACCTTATATCATAATTTGGAATATATATTTTGGTTCTAAAATACTGGTTCAGTGGTTGTGAGAAAAAACCGCCAAATGAGGAGAGAACCAACCAACCAATCAAATGGTTTTTCAAACAGTCAGACCCCATGAAATGTTATTCATGTACCGTATTCGCCGGAGGAAAATATGCTCCGGTGTTTAATGCGCTTTGTCCAATCATTAACAATAAACCAGAAAAAACCGTACACAATACGCCCCGGTGTTTAATACGCGTCATCACCACGCGACGCGTCAGCGCCTCATTTGCCCTAATCAAGATGGCGGCGACAGAAGCAAGCGAGTACGAAGATCTTCACAAGGAAACACGGTAAAACAATTATTTCTTTGCGAGAAAAAATATATTTCTTAGCTGACTTCATAGCAGACGTGCTTCTGAGCTTAACGAAATGTTCAAATCAGCTGGATTTAAAAAAAAAAGTTCGCTGAATTTTAGGCAGGCGCCAGGCGGGTCAAACCGGACGCTTTCTTTCTTTAAATTTAGCTAAATAAACGCTTAAAAAATATATTTCTTAGCTGACTTAATAGTAGACGTACTCCTGAGTTTAACGAAATGTTCAAATCAGCTGGATTTTAAAAAAAAAGTTTGCTGACTTTTATGCAGGCGCCAGGCGGGTCAAACCGGACACTTTCTTCTTTTAAATTTAGCTAAATAAACGCTTAAAAATATATTTCTTACCTCACTATAGCAGACGGGCTCCTGAGCTGAACCAAATGTGAAATCAGCTGGATTTAAAAATCCGCGGTGTGGTTTATGAGTGGTATCTTGCAAACAAAAACAGCTACATCCACAGCAGGGAGCGGGCAGCGACAGAGTCATCAGTCCGACCAAAGGAGTCTTTTTTCGGACACAGCAAGTAGAAACTTCTGGAAGTGGCCCCTCTTCCTCTTCACTCTCTGAGTCCTCTGCTGGCTGCTGCCTACAGCGCCCGTATAGCGGCCGAAACTGGTACTGCACCATTTTCGCCAAAAATGAAAAACGAAGAATCAGAGCGAAAAATGAGTCTAAAAATATGGGAAAAAATCCATAAATAATACTCTTCGGTGTTTAATACGCTGGACATTCAAATGAGCAAAAATACTGCGTGTAATACACCGGCAAATACGGTAATTCCCGAGAGAATTGTTATTTAATCACTTAGTTACTTGGTTAATGTTGTGAAATAAAAATATATTTGTCTTCGTGTTTTCATTTATTTCGAAGGGGTTTTTCATACAGTGTTCAAATGATCAGTTTCTTTTGTAGAGTGATAAAGATTTACTAAAGGACACAGGCAGATCTGTTCTGGTGAGGCTTGGGGATGATAATATAGCTGGTGCCTCTTTGTCCTGTCAGTTTTACGACTTTGAAGATATATAGTTGTGAGGAAATCTACTGAAGGCCTCCTTACCCTGCATGTTTGTTCAGTTAGAAAGTAACAAGAACAGCTCTAAATATGTGTGTAGGGTATGATCTTTAATGTAATTTAATGTCCAGTTACACTAATTGGTCATTTAGTGGTCTACTAGAGTGTGCGTGTTTATAAGTACTCAGCAATAAATGTACATTTATTTTAGTCATCGATGTGTCGGTGCCCCTCCCCCTGGGGCCTGGGGAGACCCGAGCAAGCTGAGGGAAGGCAGTGGTATTTCCTGTGTCTTCTGGCAGTAAAGGGGGGACAACAGTCTCTGAAACAAAACTCCTCTTGTCAGTTTAAAGCAGGCAACCCCCACAGAAGAGTATAAAAAGTATAAGATTCCATCCTCCAACAGTCAACGCAAGCAAGCCCACTGAGGAAAACTCATCAGGTTGTATTTGCTTTGTCTCCCTTGAAAATGCGCATTTTCAATGTCCTTCCTTCCCCCTCTCTCCCTTTTCCTCTTTTTCTCTCACTGTCCATGTTTTTAAACAAATGTAATGGCTTTTAGAAATAGAAAAAATGTATTCTGTGACTTTTTAAACTTATAATTAATTAAACTGGTTTTTGGAACTTTAAATTACGTGCGTTTTGTCGTGTTTAAGTGTATCTCTCCTTTTTGATCCAAAGTGAAACCAAAATAACGAATTCGGGGCGAATAAGAATCAAAGCCAACAAAAATGGAGGTCCTACCGAGATTGGTTGCACGCGCGGACAGGAAAGGACGAGCGGGAGTCCAGAGCACTGATCAGTGACCGGTCTACACAACAATGAGGTAAGCAGATTGCCTGTTTCAACAAAAATCTGAAATTGGACATTTATAGGCAAATTTTAATTCAGTGTGTTGGATTCCAGTAAGATAAGGAAATAAGGCGAGTAAGTATACGTATACGTGAAGTAAATAATAATACCCAAGTCCCAGGTAAAAACACGCAGTGGTCGCGCCTCCCAAATGCCGACGGGCGTTTGGAACAGAGGGGTCGGGGTTTTAGAATAAATAAATAATTTATTCGCCGCTGACCCTGTAACTCTGAGACCAAGTTTAACTGTAAACTTACTAGAGTGGTGACTAGTTTAAAACAGTGATGATTTAGACTTACTTATAATTCGAGATTAAATAAGTAAGGGCGGGACTGGGGTGAGAAATTGAGGAAAACGCAAATCTTTTTTATGTTCTAAAATAATGGTTTCCTGCCATGTCACGTCAGCTTGCCTGCCTCACCTGCGTGACTTGTCTCTGCTCTCCAAACTGCGCGTGGCTTTCTCTCTCTGCAGCGCTGTGCTGCTCTGGACCAGTGGCGGATCTAGACTTTTATTGCTGGGGGGCCGAGAGGGGGCCAAGGCTTTATAAGGGGTCCACTTATCCCAATTTTTGGGGGGGATTTGTAGACGCTATGAAATTTTGAAACAACATATTTTTCCCTCAAAATGATACAGGCTCTCAGTTTAAACTTTTGATCTGTGATCTAAATATTTTTAAGTTTAGAAACCAAGTGGTTTTCTAAACAGCTTTAGTGTTTGACTTTGTCCACACTCATAAAATACACAATGAAGTACCCAAAAAAAAAAAAAAAAAAAAAAAAAAAAAAAAAAAAAAAAATATATATATATATATATATATATATANATAATATATATAAAATATATATATATATATAATAATAAATAAATAAATATATATATATATATATATACCGGTAAACTTAAATGGTACATATCGCCCCTTGCTGCTTTGAGCATGTAACAGTCACAAGACCACATTGAAATAAGAAATATAAAATATGATAAAAATACATTTCTGTGTTTATTTCATTTCTATTCAAGACACTATGATAAGAATGACTATATATTTAATATAGGCGGATACAGAGTACAGTATCTCTGTTTACAATTCTGGTTGGTGGTGTGCCTCGTGATTTTTTCAATGAAAACACTGTGCCTTGGCTCCAAAAAGGTTGAAAAACACTGGTCTAATGAAAATAAACAGTTTAAGTTAATTAGAATGATTTAAAAAAAATAGCTAAACAAGAGCATGGTTTTGCTAAATTAGGCTGAAAAGTTGGATTAAAAATGTAGAATTAGCTGAAAAAGCTGAAACAGGCTATATACAGAAATTATTAAGTAAAATACCTTGATATCACAATATTTTTTTGCCTCAATAAAAGCACTGTCCTACTTGTTATTTATTTAATTGTTCCCATACATATCTTTAAAAAATGGGAGTTAAAACTGCATATTTCTTGGTGCATTTGTGTGTACAACTGGACCAGTGCTCTGTTTTTATTTTTTATTTATTTTATAGACGTTTTAATAAGATATAACACCGTGCGGACTGTTGCTCGCTGCTCTCAAAGCCTCTCAGCTTCTGCCCAGAGAGGAGCAAGAGCCGCGCGGCTTCTCTCGTCTTCTCCCTGGCTCCCCGTTCTGCTGTTACCTTTGAAGTTCTTTTCGTTGACTCAGGGCTCGGTTCTGTCCAGCCTTGTTGCGGGGCACGCGCGCTCAGAGCTCCGCTGCGCGGCTACCTTTCTGAACTCCCGACCCACGGGGAGAGAAAAAAGAGAGGGGCAGATCTTCCCGGAGCTTTTGCTAAAAATCTGCTATGAATCATGAAATAACACATTTAGCGTTATTTCTCTACAATATAAATAAACGCTCCTGTATTATTTTTAAATAAACAAATAAATAATGGCGATGCAATTTGAAAACATGGTGAGTCATGGACTTTAAAGAATTCAAAAACAGAAGGAGGAAAATAATGACTACTGTATTTTTTTAGCCTGTATGACATATTTATGGATTGTTTTTTCTTCTTAAACTTTTTATAAGCTATCTGAGGATTAAATAATCACCACTGTACCGACAGATATATTGTACGAAGCAGATAATGCAGACATTGAGGTGCTGAAGTTAGAACAAAGTTTATTTAGATACAGCAGTTTAATAGAGTAATAAACTAGTCTTCACCTCCTCAGGAGTTGGTGCTGGGTTCCTGAAGCACAAAATAAACATTACATTAAAACGGTTTACACTTCTCAATTTTAACAGGATTAGATAATTTTCTACAGCGTGAATGTAGGTGAAATGAAAAAATAGAACTTCAGCTCAGCTCTGAACAAGGGTCTGGTTTTAACCAGGCTAGAAGGCCTCAGGACGTGTAACAGTTTTTTGAATAAACAAATAAAATATTTGCGGATAGTTCGAGATAAATTAATTAGGGCCGAATGAACCGTCACAGTTGGAAGGATTGATCAAAAAGGATTATGACATTCTATCTCAATAATTTTAGGTTATAACACTTAAACAACCGGGAAATTTGGAAATTGCAGTAGGATCTCCCGTTAGCATAGCATAGGCTGCCTAACAGCAGACATTTTATAACTTTGTAACGGTAGACAGCTCACATCGGATTCGCTAACAAAGCGTACAGTGGCGCGTCGTGTAGATAAACAATATCGACTTTAAATAATCCAAATTTAGTTTTTGTAGACGAACTTAGCAGCTAACAGCAAAGCTAACGAGCCACTAGGTCCGACGTGGTTTACGAGACGTAGTCTTATAATTTGTGTATAGGACGTGAGGATGTAGAACCGAGCGCATCATACTTGTATTTCCCAATATAAGAAGCAGAGAAAGTGGATTACCAATTTGGAAGACGTACTTTTGTGAATAGCTCCAGTGAATGTACACGTCTTGCAGGGTGCAGGGTTGCCAGATCTCTAGACCGAAAGAAGCGATCAGCTCCTTCAAAACAAGCACAAATAAGCGACTCAATGTCCGCGAGAAGCAAAAATGAAAACCCGCCACAAGCGGATGATCAAATTTGAAAGCGACTCCAGGGAAAAACAAGCCCAATGCCGCTCGAAATAAGCGGACTTGGCAACTATGGGGACGCAAAAGATAGTCGTTTCGTGTATAGCCTGAGCAGGGTTGCCAGGTGAGAAATGTAGGATTATCGTACACCCATCATAAACAAAACAAGTATGCTCGATAGTCACTCTATTGTTGAATACTGTAGCGTTTAACAGGCACTCACAGCTTTGTGGCGTCAGTACTGGGGGGAACCATAGACATTAATACGCATTATTGTCTGGTGCTCTACAGAAAGTCTTCTGTCACATTTAGAAAAGCACGATTAGCTGGAATTCCAAGACGCCTTCAGGGTTCACAAAAAACTCCGACAGACAGTTGCGACAGGCTGATGGAAACCGATCACAACTACACGTTCACAGAATGGCGAAATTATTGTATTTTTGGCCTTTTTCGGGATTATCGATCGTACATCGTACAGAGGGCAAAATTATCGTACAAATACGCTAATTATCGTACACCTGGCAAACACTGAGCCTGAGTATAATGGAGACCCCTGATGGACGAAAAAAGGTACTGCAGACAGGAGCATAATAATTTCTAGAAAAACCAAACAGAGGTCGGAGTCACTTCTATTTGTAATATTAATTCAGTCATCCAGTTGGGTCATTCGTTCTGAAACATTTAATAAAAGTAAAGGGATGCAGGTACAGAGTTTAATAACTGTTTGGAGTCAGATGAATAAAAGAAGAGGACAGATTGGGGTTTGAAGAATAAATAATAATAATAATAATAATAATAATAGTAATGAATTCAATATATAACGCACTTTTCATTAATGGAAATCTCAAAGTGCTAAGGAGGGAGTAGCCCTCACAGACAGGTCCTGAATAAATATACCTTTAATTTTAATCTATTGAGGACATAAATTGAATTACACAAATTACAAATTACACAGGTATGTATTTATTTACTGCAGTCTAAAGTGAAGTGTGGAGCTAACCTGTGTCAGGAACCATTTGGATCCTGTGGTTAAGCTGTCCACGATTCAGACTTGTTGAAATAAATCTTGTTCTTTGTTCTTCTTCACCGCTTGTTACGGCATTACGTTTTGTAAAATTCATCTAGAAAATTCAATCCTCTACACCAAAATATCCAGGAATACAGAAATAGAAACTTTCTGGTAGGGCTGGGCGATATGGACCAAAATTCATATCTCAATATTTTTATGATGTATCACAATATACGATATATATCTCAATATAATTTTCTTTCCATAAAAGAATAACAAAAATATATTTCTGAGTGAATGCTTTGTCCCAGTTGTCACACAGCAACGTTTATTAACAAACAGCTAACTCTACAAAATAAATGTCTAAAAAATGAACTTTTTTACATACAATACTTTATTTTTTTTACATTTATTTACACATATTAAATAATAATCCTCTTCAGCTGAGGGCAGCTGTGGCTGAGAGGCTAGAGCCTCCAATGCGAGAGCTGCGGGTTCAATTCCACCAGCAGTCACATGCAGGGGCGTAGATCCTGGGGGGGTCGGGGGGGTCCGACCCCCCCAATCTTGGGTAAATGTAGATCTGTCCCCCCCAATAATTCAATGAAGGAAACTGTGTCTTTAAACAATATAAATATAAAAAGGCAAAAAAAGAGAGAAATCTGCGATTATTCTAAGAAAAAAAAAGGACATTTTGAGACAACCCGGAAATGTGGTCCGAGTGTTTAGCTCTGCTGCAAATGTCTGCCACAGGAGCGCACAGCAAGGCTTTAAGAAGATTAACACTTAAAAACAATTATTTGTTTGCTAAAAATTATAGTAAATATGTGTCTGAGCTGAACTTTTCCTTAATAAATTAATGTAATTGTGAAATGAGCTGGATTTAAAATTTTGTTTCGCTACGTCTGATGAAGCAATACGTGTGCACGCAGCGGGTGGAAACCCTGCGTTTCGTTAAAATTTAACAACAGAAACACCTAAAAAATATATTTGTTAGCTGACATTATTGTAAGAGTGTGTCTCAGTTTAACTTTTTTAAATAAATGATTAAAATTGTCAAATCAGCTAAATTTAAAGTTTTGCTACCACGTAAACAAAACGTGTGCGCGCAGCCACAGACCAGACCCGCTGTGAGCGAGCGAACAGACCTGCATCTATTTTAATTTTAGCAAGATAAACACCTCAAAAAATACATTTGTTAGCTGAGATTATTGTAAGAGTGTGTCTCTGTTTAACTTTTGTTAATAAATGATTACAAATGGGCTGAATTTAAAACGTAAACAACATGACGCGCGCACACACAGAACAGACCCACTGTGCAGCGAGAGCTGAATTTCATTAAAATTTAACTACAGAAACGCCTAAAAAACATTTGTTAGCTGACATTATTGTAAGAGTGTGTCTCTGTTTAACTTTTGTTAATAAATGATTACAAATGGGCTGAATTTAAAACGTAAACAACATGACGCGCGCACACACACAGAGCAGACCCGTTGTGCAGCGAGAGCTGAATTTCATTCAAATTTAAAGACCGTGTAAAGTGAAATTAAATGTGTGTTTTTAGTTTGTCACATGGCATAAATATGTGTTATTAATCACCCATTTAAATCTGACTGATTAAAAACATTGTTTACCTTATAAAATTAAGTCTCAAAAATCATGAAAAAACATGATTTTGCCTTGCCCTGGAACGCTAGGGGCGTGTCAGTGCGTGGGCGTGGTTTCAGCGCAGCTGCGCTCGTCCTGCTCGTGTCCCACAGTGGAGAGGCAGACAGCAGAGCCAGTAAACCTGCTCTGTTTTTATCCGAGTTCTGTCTGTAACAGCAGCTACTTTTTCCAAGAGTTACGCTGTTTTTGTAAATAGTTTTCTTGTGTGTTTTTAATCTGGAATGAATAAAAAAAAAAAAAAAAAGAGTTGTACCATGCGGGATTTGAACCCGTGGGGTTTGGGACGGAAGGCAAGCGCTTTATCCATTGACCTATCCAGGCATTACAGATACTCGGTATAAAACCACGCGGTATAAAAACATGTTATGATTTGTACGGGTGCCCTGACCATTGCGACATCCAGGGAAGATGCACGAACGAGGCATAATTGATTAGCTAGCTAACAATGAACAAAATATCTATGCTATTGCTATCTGATGCTATCTGCGATTCGCGAGTGAACGGCTCCACCGAGGCGAATTTATACGGCTGGAGCTGCAGGGGGTGGGGCTATACTAATGAGGACCGCGTGACGAAACGCGGTCCCGTTTAAAACACGCCTAAAAAATCCTGAAATAGAAATATGTTTATACACAGTTTGCTCTATAACTCCAAAATTAATTGAGCTACAATTTTGAGACTTTTTACTCATTTACAAGATTACAATTATGACATTTATAATGTTTATTGAAGAAAATGTTGAAATTCACTTTACACGGTCTTTAACTACAGAAATGCCTAAAAAAATATTTGTTAGCTGACATTATTGTAAGAGTGTGTCTCTGTTTAACTTTTGTTAATAAATACACTTTGACGGTTACAACAACATAAATAAAGCGGCTTTAAAATTACTACACTCTCACCCGCCCATAAAGATGACAGAAACAGATATTTATTTTACGGTTTTTATTAAAAGGCCCCTCTCCCTCCATCTCCTCCTCGTCACCGCTGTCTGAGTCCTCAGCAGGTCCAGCTGACGGTGGGAGGATGCCGGCCTTCCTAATGCCAGCCTGGATTGTTTTGGTGGTCACCGACGTCCAGGCTTTGTCGATCCACTCGACTGCTTGGGAGAATGTGACGTACCTCATTCTCCCTGTGGCCGTGAAAGAGTGCTCCCCGGAAACCATCCAATCTTCCCAAAGGTTCCGAAGAGCACTCTTGAAGGATCTGTTCACACTAATGTCCAGTGGCTACAGCATTTTAGTCAGTCCACCCGGGATGATTGTGGGCACGGTGTTGAGTGATTTTATTTTATCTTTCATGGTGGCGGTGATGTGGGCCCGCATGCTGTCCATCACTAAAAGGGCTTTTTTAATTTTGAAAAAGCCGTCAGGGTGATGGACGAAGCACTTGTTTAGCCAGAACGCCATCATGGATTCATCCATCCAACCCTTCTCGTTCACTACAACGACAACACGGGGGGTGAAGTCCTCCTTCAGCATTGTCTTGCGCTTGAAGATGACGGGGGTGGNCCATCTGCTCCACAGGTCAAAACCACTGTACAGTGTGACTTTTCGTGGCCTGTAGTTAAAATGTTTATTGTTTTTTGTCCCTTCTGGGAGACACTGCGGCCCATCGGTATGTTGAATGTGAATGGAACTTTGTCCATATTCACGATGTGGTCTGCAGTGATTCCGTGAGCCTGGACCTGGCGCGAGACAGACAAAGGGAGACATTACCGTACAGTAAACAAAAGAAACGAGCACGCACACTCACAGACCACAGACCCGCTGTGAACGTGTGAACAGACCTGCATCTACTGATTTTATATTAAATTAATATATTAAAAATTTAGCAAGATACGGTAAACATACACAAAAAAAGTTAGCTTACCTGACGAGACACAAAGGCACGAAAGCTGGTGGCTTTGTCCTCGAAGTCCACCGGGAGCTTCTGGCACATCGTGGTGCGGGCCCTTATCGACAGCTGATGGCGTCTCATGAACCGGAAACACCACGATGGGCCCCCATTGAACTCAGAGATCTCAAGGTCCTTAGCCACAGCCATGGCGTGGAGCCTGAGCTGGACGGTGGAGACGCCTCTCCCAGAGGCGCGTTCCTCCAGGATCCAGGACTTGACCTTCTCTTCCAACTCCGGCCAGCGCGCTTTGTGGCCCCTGTTGGCCCTTTTGTAGTGCTTCATGGCGGTGAGCGCTCCCTCAGCTTTCTGCCAACCCCAAATCACTTTTTCACTGACCCCATAGTGGCGATCAGCTTGCCGGTTCCCGTGCTCGACGGCGTGTTTTATGACCTAGAGTTTGAAGTCGGCTGTGTATGATTTTCCCTTCGGCGGCATGGTTCTTCTGTTGTTTTTGCTGTTGTCCTTCGTTTTTGCTCTTTGTAATTCTCCTCACTCACTCTCAGACATGTCGGTTAGGTGATGGGTATTTATCCTCAATACACAAACAGGTAACACTCCAGGTACGCACGTCTGTCTGCATGTACACAGACTAGAGGTCTCTTTAGCACCCATAGCGGCCGAAACTGGTACTGCCTACGCCCCTAGTGGCCGAAACTGGTACTGCCTACGCCCCTAGCGGCCAAAACTTGTACTACCTGTGCCCCTAACAGCCAAAAGTGGTACTGCACCATTTTTTGCCAAAATGAAAAACGGTCATATCTGAGCCAAAAATGGGTCTAAAAACATGGGGGAAAAATCCATAAACAAGTCTCACCTCTCTATAAGTCGCAGGGCATGCAAATTAGGCAAAAAAACTGCCACCTATAGTCCGGAAAATACGGTACTTGGTGTGTCATCTGGACAGAGAATAGATGATGATAAGGAAACCTGGTGGTGGAATAGTGAAGTGCAGGACGCCATTCAAAGAAAGAGATTAGCCAAGAAGAAATATGACAGTGAGAGGACTGAAGAGAGGAGACAGGAATATAAGGAGATGGGACGTAGAGCAAAGAAAGAAGTACCGTATTCTCCGGTGTATAATACGCACTTTTATTGCTCATTTGAATATCCTGCGTATTATACACCGAAGCGTATTATCTATGGATTTTTTCCCATATTTTTAGACCCATTTTTAGCTCTGATTCGCCGTTTTTCATTTTGGCCAAAAATGGTGCAGTACCAGTTTTGGCCGCTATGTACGCTAATGCGCCCTGTAGTCTGTTTACCTGCAGACTGTAGCTGGAGGCATATCCTGTTATTCATGTATTCTATAAAACCCATCACCCCCCGCCAAATCACTGAGAGAGAGCAGGAGAAATCAACAACTACACATTCGAGAACAAAGAGAGAAAATGCAGCCAAAAAGAAATTCGTACTGTATACTGCAGAATTTAAGCTGCAGGTAGTTTTATTTTAATTAAATTCAGCTGTACATTACAAATTAAGTCATCTAGAGACTTCTTTTAATTTTGTTAGCTTAAATGTCATCAAATGAATAACCTTGTGTGTTACTTGTATAAGCATTATTGAATCCAATGTTTGATAGTCATCAAGACTGTTTAATTCAAACTGTTTAAATTCATGCTGAATAGCAAATGTTATTCCAAAATGTTATTCATGAAGGATTTCTCTTCTCAAACCTGCAGTGAAGATTCAGTGACACTGTTTATCTCATTTTAGTTTGAGCTCAGGACAATCTCCTCAGAAGAGACTTTTGTTTTTGTCCTAATTAATAATCAGATGAATAATATCTGTTTTTGCTATTATCATTAACATAGGTCCCATATGTGACGCTTTAATGACGTTGTTTTAACCAAACCAACAGGTTAACAGTGTTGTGTGTAGTGTTAAGATCAGTTTTTATCATAAAATGCTGACATCTGAAACTAACAACTTTATCTTTCTGACAATTTGTAATGTTTGATTCAAATTAAAAGTAATAAAAGTATTACTGTCCCTTCAGGAATAACTCCCAAAAAGTTCATTACTGAGAGCGATCAGAGAAGTGTTTCTGAGGTCACGGTTGTATCACTATAGTTTCAATGGGTTTGGCGCCATCTAGTGGCCATAAAAAAGACTGTCACGGCAGCGCGTATTATACACCGAAGCGTATTATCTACGGGTTTTTCTGATTTATTTCCAAAAATTGGCCAAAGCGTATTATACACCGGAGCGTATTATACACCGGAGAATACGGTAGCTAAGGCAAAGCAGAGGGCATACAATGAGTTGTATGGGAGACTGGACACTAAAGAGGGCGAGAAGGACTTGTACCGATTGGCAAGACAGAGGGATCAGGCTGGAAAGGATGTGCAGCAGGTTAGGCTTATTAAAGATGGGAATGGGAATGTTCTAACAAGTGAGGAGAGTGTGATGGGAAGATGGAAGGATTACTTTGAGGAGCTAATGAATGAAGAGAATGAAAGAGAAAGAAGAGTGGAGGTCATAGAAACTGTGGACCAGGAAGTGGGAAAGATTAGTGAGGGTGAAGTCCGGAAAGCTCTGAAAAGAATGAAGAAGGGGAAGGCAGTAGGACCTGATGACATACCAGTGGAGGTTTGGAAATGTCTTGGAGAGATGGCAGTGAGGTTTTTGACTCAAATATTTAATGGAATATTTGAGGGTGAGAAAATGCCTGAAGAATGGAGAAGAAGTGTGCTGGTTCCCATTTTTAAGAACAAGGGTGATGTACAGAGTTGTAGCAACTACAGGGGAATTAAGTTGATGAGCCACACAATGAAGATCTGGGAGAGAGTTGTGGAAGCAAGACTTAGACAAGAGGTGACTATCTGTGAGCAGCAGTATGGTTTCATGCCAAGAAAGAGCACCACAGATGCCATCTTTGCTTTGAGGATGTTGATAGAGAAGTACAGAGAGGGTCAGAAAGAACTCCATTGTGTGTTTGTGGATTTAGAAAAAGCATATGACAGGGTGCCAAGAGAGGAGGTGTGGTATTGCATGAGGAAATCTGGAGTGGCAGAAAAGTATGTTAGACTGGTACAGGACATGTATGAGGACAGCAGGACAGTGGTGAGATGTGCTGTGGGAGTGACAGATAGCTTCAAGGTGGAGGTGGGATTGCATCAAGGATCGGCTCTGAGCCCCTTCTTGTTTGCTCTGGTGATGGACCGACTAACAGATGAGGTCAGGCAGGAATCCCCATGGACTATGATGTTTGCAGATGACATTGTGATCTGTGGTGAGAACAGGGAACAGGTGGAAGAGAACTTGGAGAGGTGGAGGTATTCACTTGAAAGAAGAGGAATGAAAGTCAGCCGTAGTAAGACAGAGTACATGTGTGTGAATGAGAGGGAGGCCAGTGGAACAGTGAGGCTACAAGGAGCAGAGGTCACAAAGGTGCAGGACTTCAAGTACTTGGGGTCCACTGTCCAGGAAAATGGGGAATGTGGTAAAGAGGTGAAGAAGAGAGTCCAGGCAGGATGGAGTGGATGGAGAAAAGTTTCAGGAGTGATTTGTGACAAAAAGGTGTCAGCAAAGGTCAAAGGAAAAGTTTACAAGACAGTGGTGAGACCAGCTATGTTGTATGGTCTGGAGACAGTGTCATTGACAAAAAGACAGGAGAAAGAACTGGAAGTAGCAGAAATGAAGATGCTGAGGTTCTCCTTAGGAGTGACAAGGATGGATAAGATCAGGAATGAGATCATCAGAGGTACAGCACATGTTGAACAACTGGGAGATAAAGTTAGGGAGGCCAGACTGAGATGGTTTGGACATGTCCAGAGGAGGGACAGTGGGTATATTGGTAGAAGGATGTTAGAAATGCAGCTGCCAGGAAAAAGACAAAGAGGAGATATATGGATGCAGTTAGAGAGGACATGGAGGTAGTTGGAGTGAGGACAGAGGATGCAGAGGACAGAGTGAGGTGGAGGAGGATGACTCGCTGTGGCGACCTGAAAAGGGAAAAGCCGAAAGAAGAAGAAGATGATCTATGTTCTATTACGGATAAAATATTGACATTTGCCATCTCCACATCATTGCATTCAGTTTTTATTCACAATTTGTTTAGTGTCCCAACTTTTTTGGAATCCGGTTTGTATTTGAACACCCTGCAACTTTGCAAGTTCTCCAACTTAGAAATCACGGAGGGGTCTGAAATTTTCAGGTGCATGGCCACTGTGAGCGACATGATCTAAAAATTAAAAAATCCTGAAATCACAATGTATGATTTAAAAAATAAAAATGTGTGTGTTACTGCTGCAAATAAGTATTTGAACACCTGCCAATCAGCAACAGTTCTGGCCCTCAAAGACCTGTTAGTCTGCCTCTAAAAAGTACACCTCCACTCCACTTATTTTAAATTAGAAGCACCTGTTTTAGGTTTTTAACTGCATAAAGACACCTGTCCACCCCACACTATCAGTAAGACTCCCAACTACTAATATGTCTAAGACCAAAGAGCTGTCCAAAGACACCAGAAACAAATTTTTAGACCTCCACAAGGCTGGAAAGGGCTACGAGGCAATTGCCAAGCAGCTTGGTGAAAAGATCAACTGTTGGATCAAATATTAGAAAATGGAAGAAGCTAAACATGACTGTCAATCTCCCTTGGACTGGGGCTCCATGCAAGATCTCACCTCGTGGCGTATCAATTATCCTAAGAAAGGTAAAGAATCAGCCCAGAACTACACTGGAGGAACTTGTCAATGACCTGGAGAGAACTGGCACCACTGTTTCCAAGGTTACTGTGGATAATACATTATGATGTCATAGTTTAAAATCATGCATGGCATGGAAGGTTCCCCTGCTTAAATCGGCACATGTCCAGGCCCGTCGCCCATGACCATTTGGATGATCCAGAGGAGTGATGGGAAATAGTTATGTGGTCAGATGAGACCAAAATAGAACTTTTTGGTCATAATTCCACTTGCTGTGTTTGGAGGATGAAGAATGATGAGTACCATCCCAAAAACACCATCCCTACTGTTAAGTATGGAGGTGGAAGCATCATGCTTTGGGGGTGTTTTTCTGCACATAGGACAGGATGACTGCACTGTATTAAGTAGAGGATGACCAGGGACATGTATTGCAAGATTTTGAGGAAAATCCTCCTTCCCTCAGTTAGAGCATTGAAGATGGGTCATGGCTGGATCTTCCAACATGACAATGACCTGAAGCATACAGCCAGGAGAACCAAGGAGTGGCTCCGTAAAAAGCATATCAATGTTCTGGAGTGGATTAGGCAGTCTCCAGACCGAAACCCTATAGAAAATCTTTGGAGGGAGCTCAAACTTCGTGTTTCTCAGCAACAGCCCAGAAACCTGGCTGATCTTGAGAAGATCTGTGGAGGAATGGGCCAAAATCCTGATGCTGCGGTGTGTGCAAACCTGGTGAAAAAAATGCAGGAAACGTTTGACCTCTACCAAATATTAACATTGATTTTCACAGGTCAAAGTCAAAAAGTCAAAGTCAAGTCAGGTGTTCAAATACTTATTTGCAGTAGTAGTACACAAATGAATTACAGGTAGACCTCGACATACGAACGAGTTCCGTTCCTATGCCCGTTCACAAATCGAAAATCGCTGTAAGTCGGAAGTACACATGAGCCGCCACTTATACACGTACATGTACTGTACTGTACA
>JBBPBX010018414.1:0-26604 GCA_038048925.1 Garcialebias charrua | reverse complement strand
TTGTTAAAAATGATCAAATAATTATTATTTTGCTAACAACACTGACTTAGTTATATAATTATAAATACCGGTACATATTAAATAAATTAGTGAGCTCTAAATTGTTCCGAATGGAAGAATGGGTAAGACTTTTATAAAACAAAAAACGTTCAATACAAAAAAAATTAAATAAAATTGTTAATCGTTTACAAATGTCCACCAGGTGTCACCCTCTATCCATATTGGCATGTTTTGGAGCGATGCCACATATTAGCAATATTAATACTCTAGTTTAATTCAGTCAGCTATAATGGGACATGTAGTAAAAAGATTTACTCATCACCAAACATCCATTTGTTTAATATGTTGGCATCAAATTAATCCAGAACTGGAGGTTAAATGCTATTTTATTTGTTTGTTTATTTATCTGTAAATCTTGTTTACTTATTTGCAGTCTCATTGCATGCTGACGCAGATTGCATTGCAACATAACAAAGTGTTCCTGTGTTAAAGCTCTTCTTTCTCCCTTCCTTCCGTCTCATTTTTGTTCCACATCTGGAAACATTGCGTCACAGCTAAAACAGGAGAGAGACCCAGCGGCACAGCTGCAACAGCTGAAACCAGAGACGTCAGCGCGACGAGCTCAGCCAAAGGAAGTGACCACGTGACAGGAAGTCGGTCTAATTAACCAGTTTTATTCGTTAAAAAATGTATTTGAATAAATCTAATCTTTTGATGAGTGATTTTTTTTTTTTTAATGAATGTGCGGTACAGAAACCCAATAAAAGTAGACTCAACTCAGCTGTTGCCAGATACACAACAATACGATAGTGTAGTTTGCATAGACATCTATGGTAGTTTGGGTCAAAATACGATCGTTTTAAAGCGATAGTACGACAATTCGTCATTTCCTATCTGGCAACCCCGAGGCTGCCTCTTCCTGCCAGCTCGTGTGGATTGGCTGCTCGCCTCAAATCATCAGCAGCCTGAGGACAGTGACGGTCGATGGGAGATTTATCAGCCCTGTGTCATATTTTCAGAGGTAAGGCGAAATAAACATCTCCTCGACTTTTTTTTATCTTGTTGAAGCTTTGGCTCTGTGAGCTCCACCGAAGCGGAAACACAAACCGTGAGACTCGAGTTCGGCTTAAAAAAAAAAAAAAAGTTGTGAACTTCTTGAAAGCAGCTGGCAATGATTCCAGCTGCAAATGGGTTGTTTATTTCACCGTCCTTAAAGGGGTTTAGTGGGTACAGACATTGTTTTGCAAACCTTTCCAGTGGTGTGACAGCGGCTGTAGTGCAGGCCTGTATGTTTAGTAGTGATCTTCAAATGAGGACATTTACATTTAAACTGCATGTTGTGCTCTGTTAGAGGATGCAGCAGGATACAGGCTGTGTGAATGCACACTGGCATATCGAGAGTTGCAGACCTGCAAGGTTGTTCTTGCATATTTGAGTTTTATTTTCAGAAGGTTTGGCTAAGAACTGAAGCCCTTGAATACACAAAGAATGCATTAAAATGTAATGCATGCAGTTTGAACAATGCCATCATGATGGGGGTAACTCGAATTCCTGCAAACATCTAGTTTTTAAGAATATTGGGATGAGTTTGGTTTAACTGAGAACAACAACAATAAAACCCTGTTTCATTTTTTTGCATTTATATTAGTTAACACCAGTACATTATAGTGGATTAGACTTTTCTCCAGTAGTTTAAATTTCATTTTTGTTTCATTTGAACTCAATTACCTGTAGAGCTTGGAGTCTTGAATGTATTTTAAAACTATACTTTGTCAGTACTTCTCCTTTTGCAAGCAGGAAGATGTTCATGACTAATCTGTTTATAGTTTAGGCCAAACTAGATTAGATCTCACACTTGTAAAGTTGCAATGCATGCAGCCTAATTTACCATGAGCAGAAAAGAAGCTCCATCTTTTGTGGTGGAGATCTGGTGGTGTGTGATGTTCTGCACCAAAGTGCTTGCAGCACTAAATTTGGTTGCTGCTTGTTCAATTAAAGACAGTTGTTTTCTTGTAACAACTCATTATAGAGAGCAAACTGTCTTTTTTTTGTCCCTGTGACAAATTAAGCTCTGTTTACATCTTTAGATTCATGCTGGTGAAGATTCTCAGTCATCCATGATACAATCAAAAAAAGTGTTCAATACAGAAACAACTGGACTTTATTTGTAGCAGAAAGACGTTTCGCTTCTCATCCGAGGAGCTTTCTCAATTCAAAGAGCAGAGCAGTCTTTAGATTTATTAAACCTTATGATTTGTGTTTTCATATCTATTTTAAAACCATTTAAAAGTTGGTGGTTTATGAGCTGCTGTTTGTGAACTGATGTTTTGAAGCTTCAAGTTCTGCATTTGTTCTTCCACTTCTCATTTATTTAGTGCAGGGGTGCTCACACTTTTTCAGCATGCGAGCTACTTATAAAAAAAAAACAAGTCAAAAAGATCTACCCAATACAAAAATGCAAAACATATACTGGTAATTATCTTCAAATGTATTAAGGATTATTTTTATGTACAATGTACCTATGTTGATGTACCTTGCATAACTGAAAAAGCCAATATTGCACAACACATGCAATAAATCAGGGGTCACCAACATGGTGCCCGCGGGCATTCGCCCGTAGGGACCAAATGGGGTGGTGGTGACAGCAATATAGATTTTTTTTTTGTTTGTTTTAAAAAAAAGATGGTAGAAACTGATCCTCACCCCCTTCTTTATAAGAATCTGGTCTTTTACTTTAATATATGTTAAAAAATCATTAGATATTTTTTACTTTATAATGTCATCTCTAAAAGCCCCCTCCAGCAAATCTAAAGTGGTCCACAGGCCACCAGTTGATAACCACAGTTGTAGCAGGTTGTTATGGCTCCAGACACGTTTAATTTAGTGAAGGAAGGCATAAAAATGTCTCTTTTGGTACGGAGAGATTTAATGTATACAGCGGTGCTTATACTTTTATTTTACAGTCTGTCCCTGAACGCACCGCAAAAGTGTGTTATGCAAACGCTCGCGCTGCGCGACAGGGAAACGTGCAGAGAACGGAGAGTAGTCAAGGAGGTTATGCTGTATGAAAAGTGTCTTGTATGATTTGAATAATAAAGCGACATCAACTCCCAACCAGTATGTTTAAGCGTGCAGAGAAACATCACAGCGTCACTCACCCGGAAGATGGTGGCGGCGTTTCGCTTTTGAAGTTGCTGCTGTCCGAACAGGGATTTTAGTTCCTCCACCTTTCTCTTTCTCAGCTAGCTTTTCGGTGGGAAGTCGATGTCGTATTTTCCATGAACAGTCCGAAATCTGATTATTTCCGCTTGTATGTTTCGCTGCGTTCCACATTCGCGCCATTGTTTTTCAGAAGCTGTATGAGCAATGACCTAAAGCTCTCATCTGATTGGTTCCTGTGTATGTCAATCAAGTGACGGGATGTTTGATAGGCTAAAACTCAAGATTCAGTTGTCATCTGATTGGTTGCCCTGTATGTCAATCAAGTAACAGGATGTTTGATTGGCTGACAATTTTTAATGTCACGCTGCGGGAAAAAAAAATAAAAAAAAATAATGTCACGCTGCGATCAACCAGTAATGCCTCCGCAATCGACCGGTCGATCGCGATCGACGTAATGAGCAGGTCTGATTTAGGCCCTGTTTACACGGACACTGTGTGGGGGAAACGCAACTTTTGGGTATGTTAATTAGGTTGAAAGTTTTGCGTTGACATGGGCGAATTCTGTGGATACGACTCTCTCCCCCTCCACCCCCCGTACTCATGAATTTACTGTAGTTACCATGCTGGGCCTGTAGATGGCGCTGTGATCTTTGGAACCTTCACTACTGCGCATGCGTGCCACTGCTGCCTGAGGTAAACAAAGCACACGAGGCAGCCTGTTTTCCTCTCTGGCTAAAAGTTCAGCTACTACAAGTTGTTGTCAACAAGTTAACAACAAGTTAAAGCTGGAATTTGGATAAGAGTCAACAGATCTGACACCAAGTGGACCGCTTCATCTGCACACCAGTTGCTGACTGGACGTCTGGACCGGAACCGAGTCAACATGTCTGACTTTAGTCCGTGAGAATCAGCTGATTTACAGCAGCGCTACAAGGTAAACCATGTTCTTAATAATGTTTCCTTGTGTTTAGTTCGATCACAGAACAACCAACTGAGGTTTTATTTTTATTTTTTTCCTGCGAGGTCGAAGCTGTTCCACGAAGCGGACCGGCGGTTCGGATGTGGGTCCAGTGTCCAGCAGGATGAAAACAACAGAGTCCAGTTCATTAAAGTTCGGTTAACGTGTTTTTAAAAGTGTTCAATTTAATTCTCAGTGTTTGTGACATGAGTTTGTGGTGTTGAATAAATAAATAAATTAAAAATCAACCTGGTGTCTTCATTTTCAGCAGCATGTTAGGCATGACGTAACGAGTCCAGGGGCCTCATGTACAAAGACTTGCGTAGATTTCTTACTGAAAAGTCACGTACGGACAAATCCAGAAAAGTGTCCACGCACAAAAAAATCCAGATTTATCAAACTGTGCGTACACCGGAATCCACGCACATTCCTTATGTACAACACAATCAACGTGGAATTCAGCGCACATGAGAGAGTGGCCGACTCCGCCTTTGACACGCCTCCGTATGAATATGCAAAGTCATTCAAATATGCCATGCACGACAGGAATGTCGTCTCTGCTCCATTGCAAATCATGTCGGAACGTGGAAAAAAGAGGAACTTCACGGACTGTGAACAGGAATCACTTCTGAGTGAGGCAGAGAAGCACGGAAAAAGGTTTTATTCGGCACGCCTAGCGCAAAACATACCATCCACTTTTAAACAAGAAGTTGACCCATCTGCTCTAACATGCCTGTATAGGTTAGTGGTGAGCGCGCCCGCCCTTCGTCCCAAAGGTCGTGAGATCGACTCCCCCTTGGTACAACGTTTTTTTTTTTCATTCCAGATTTAAAGAACACAGGACAACTATTTAATAAAACAACAAGAAATAGAACAATACATGAAATGAAAGGAAGCAGACGATTTCTTGTTTTGTAAATAGTTTTCATGTGTATTTAAATCTGGAACGAAAAAAAAAAAGAGAAACGTTGTACCATGCGAGATTCGAACTCATGACCTTTGGAACTAAAGGCAACCGCGCTACACACTGACCTAAACGTAGGCGTGTTGGTACAGCTTGGTTAACTTCTTATTTAAAGAAATCACATCTCATTGTTGTCAATATCGTTGCCACTATTTGGCGCATGCTTTTATATCCACTCATCTAATTGCGTCCATGTGGATGTAATAATTGTTAATCATGTGTGTTTGGTGGGATTTATGATTATTTTCATATCATGGACACAGTTTCTCTGAATAACCTGTAAGTGTCGCCAAAGGAACAATAACCACAGAAACGTGCGTACGCAAGCAGGGGAGCAGCCGTGGATTTGTACGTGGATGCGCAGATATTCCCGTTCATATCAGATTTGATACATACGCCACTTTGCGTGGAAAGTGACGTGCGCAATGTTTTTGTGCGTGCGCACGGTTGATACATGAGGCCCCAGATAGCTTCATTTAGCTCAGATAAATGTAAATATCTCCCACGCTAACATAAATACTGTTTATTATTGTTAAACTGTTAATATATAGCACATTTAGTATGTTATAGTGCAGCGTGACACGTGAAATGTCCGACTGCCTCGTTAACAGACAACTGGATCCAGGCAGCTGGCTCTCTTCCAACACAGATGCAGGTAAGGTGTAGAATAATTAAATATGAGAATCAAAATATATTCCATCAGCTATAGTTCAGAAAGTGGTGCGTGTGTCCACTGTCCAGTCCACCGCCATTGTTAAAATGCCGGCTGTCTGCGCGTGCGTGCTGCGTGCATGTGTTCAAACAAAAGCTCCACGGGAGATGTTTACATTATCAACGGGGGGTCAGCGAAAAACTTCCACCTTGAGAGCAGGGTCAGAAAAGTATCGGTGTCATCGAGGGGGGCCAGCGGTGTCGTGTAGGCGATAAGCAAAGTCGCAAAGAGAAAGTAGCGGTTACACTCAAAATACGCGCCGTGTAAACAGGCCCTTAGTGCGTTTTTTTTTTTTTCAGTCCCCATTCTTTTCTTGAAAAAGAAACCAACTGAAGCTTGGCCAGATACTATGTACAGTACTATCAAATCTTTTTTTTTTTTTATTGACCACCGTATGCACTAATGCAAGGGAGTGAATTTGGCTAATGACACCTGAATGCGCTGAGGAAAAAACAAGAAGTCGAACACCCATTTTCACACAACACATGAGGTGCTTGGAGGCGACGCATGCGGCACACCACTCAACACTTGTTGCCATCCAGCCGTGACTTGAATTTGCATATTTTTGGTTTGTGTGAACACCAAAACTAGGATTTGTTTATCTTAAAATAATGAGACACGAAAAGGTGTTTAAATAGGCCCGCCGCAATAAACAATAAATCAATTAATCGCATGATAAATGAAAATTATCAACCTCATTTTCAATGATCGGCTTTATTGTTTCTTGGTGTCGCTCTCTTTCTCCTGAAGACACTGGATGACAAAAAGCTCAACTCCGGTACTTTTCACTGACCCCTCCTTTTCTCTTTAAAATGCATTTTAACGATCCAAAATCGTGTTTTTGGAACGTTAAAGTAGCTAAGCTGAGAAACTAAGCTATGAGCTAAGCTAACAGGTCGACCTCAGGGGGAAAAAACCTCCGTCTTGTCGAAGCTCCAAAATTCACAGTTGAAACTTGTGTCTTCGTACAAAAAGTAGTTTTTTAAATTTTTTAAAGAAGCTGAAATTGTTTACAGATTTTTTTTTAATTAAAAGTTTTGTGTGAAAAATGCTATGCTAAAGAGTTCAAACCACACAGAGCGTCCGCCATTTTGAGAACCGAAAAACGGGAAAGAGAGACAGCCCATGTCGTGACAAGGAGCCTCCTTCCCATTTTTCTTAAAGAGACATGCTGCTCGCTCTCTCACCATTAATCCTTCGGTTCAAACAGTCTTATACTGCCATCTGGTGGTCAAAAATGTGCTACACTCAAAACAAATTAACCATTCTTCTTAAATTTCAAACAATTTTATCCTTTATCACAATAATTTCTAAGACAATTAATCGCCCGACAAAATTTGTTTCCGTGACAGGCCTACATATAAAACCAGCTCAGAACAGTGTTCTCAGTTAATTTTGCAAAGCAGCATTTTGTTTTTCTCCATCTCCATTTTCTACAGCTTATCCATACTCGAGTCGTGGAGGCAACAGCTCCAGGAGAAACACAGACATCCATCCCCCTAATGACACTCTCCAGCTCCTCCTGGGGGTGCCAAGGAGTTCCCAGGCTGGAGAAAATACATAATCTCTCCTTAGATAGAGTTTTGGTTCTGCCCTGGGGCCTCATCTCAGTGGTATGCCCAGAAAACCTCCAAAGGGAAGCATCCAGAAGACATCCTAATCAGATGTGTGAACCACCTCAGGTGACTCCTTTCCATGCAGAGGAGCAACGGCTCAAATCTGAGTTACCCACAAATGCAGGAGCTCCTTAAAGTATTGGTAGAATAGAATAGAATAATAATAATAATAATAATAATAATTAATTCAATTTATAACGCACTTTTCATTACTGAAAATCTCAAAGTGCTACACATATATTGAATGCTACACACATTCATAAACCGGTGGCGGCAGACTACCATGCAAGGTGCTTTCCAGTCCTACCGGGAGCAACTCAGGGTTAAGTGTCTTGCCCAAGGACACAACGACACATGGTGCGGGTCCCGGGAGTCGAACCGCCAACTTTCCGATCGGGAGACGACTGCCATTACCACTACACCACGGCCGCACAGAATAGAATACATCTTTATTGGCATATTTGTACCGGGGTACAAAACATTGCAATTGGCGCACGCACCATCCTTGAGAGGGGACATGCGCATGGAAATCCGCAGCAGAAATTAATCCGCGCCTCCAAACAATCAGATATGGAAAAAAAGGAAGGTTACAATAGGATAGCAGTGGTATTCAAAAAAAAGAATCTATCACATTTTGTCTTAGGACTCTACAAATCACTGAACAGCCTCGCCCCCGCCTATCTCTCAGATCTGTTACACCCATATGTCCCTGCATGTGCTATGAGGTCAGAGGACCGGGTACTTTTAACAGTTCCAGAAACTCGTCTTAAGCGCAGAGGTGACAGGGCCTTCTCTGTAGCTGGCCCTAGACTCTGGAACGAGTTACCGTTGCTCATCAAACAGGCCCCCTCCCTATCAGTTTTCAAGCCCAGGTTAAAAACTCACTACTATTCTGTTGCCTTCAATACCCGCTGATTGGTGTCTGATCGTTTTTTATTTTTGATCTGCAATGTTTTTATGTTTTTCGTGTTGTACTTCATTGTCTGGGGTGCCTGTTGTTTGTTCAGCACGTTGGTGTGGACTTGTTCCTGTTTAAAGTGCTTTATAAATAAAATGGTATGGTATGGTATGGTAGGACATTCTATGATAAAGTCAAAAAACTCTACCAGCGTCGTCAAGCACAGATAAGACAAAGCACATGTTGCATTTTGGTGGCGGAGCAGGGAAATAAGTCTGTGAGCATTTGTCCAGATAAAGCACAGTCTGCAGGTGGGCTCAGCTGCTCATCTGAAGGCACACAGAGACCTCTGGTGGGGGAGCAACAGTTCTTCCAGTAGCAGACTCCAGGAGAGGTTTGCAGTCAGCCTTTTGTTCAAGGTTGCTTGGGGTGTCCCGATTAGATTAGTTGATTTATTTATTCTTCAGGGCAGGCTACAGTGTACTTTTACTGTTCAGCCTTGAGTCCAGGTGCTGTCTGAGTCCAATTCGTCCAAATTATGTGAGCTTTCATTTCAACCCGAGCTACAGGTTCCCTCTCCTCCCTGATGTAGCCCACTCACACGGCTGTAAACGAGTCTTAAACCGCACCGCAGGTCTGCGGTCGTCCACGACTGTTCCCAACGTGCGATTCAGCTCGAACAACAGCTGGTTCATTGAGGTCACAGCTCGGATCAAAGAGTCTTGCTGAGCAGGAAGTTTCGACAGCGCGTTGATCGCCGCGGAAGTCCTCCTTAGTTTCCAGTAGCAGAAGCTTCCGCATAAGCCAAAGAGCAGCGCACCTGCTACCATAAATCCAATTATCCACAGATCTCCACTTCCTCGACTGAAAGAACGGTCAGACACATCATCTTCCACTCGCCCCACATCCATGATATATCCGGCCGCATGCGTGTCGAGGGGGCACGCCGATTCTCCTGGTCCGGAGCGCTTCGTGGAAAAAATATTATCGATAGAGGAGACAGCCCTCGCGATTAAATCCATGTTCCAAATTGCTTCGAGTGAGCACTGAAAAGTTGCAGACGAGACAGAGAGCAAAAGCAGGGAGGAGGAAAACTTTAGGGCAGGAGAGGAGCAGAGAGCGACCTGCTTCGCCATGAGCCGGAAGTGTAGGGCCATCCTACAAAGGAAGCTCAGCTGCTTGTATCTGTGATCTCCTTCTTTCAGTTAGGATCCAAACTTCATGAGGTAAATTACCGTATTTTTCGGAGTATAGGTCGCACCTTTTTATCATTTTTTCATGGCCTGCGACCTATAATCAGGTGCGACCGATATATGGCTTTTTATAAAATAAGCTGATTTGTAATAATGTATTAACAAAAATTAAACTGAGACACACTCTTACAATAATGTCAGCTAACAAATATATTTTTTTAGGTGTTTATCCTTAGCCTGGTTAAAACCAGACCCTTGTCCTTCACTTCGCTTCGTACTAGGGTCTGGGACTTCTCCCATAGACAAGGATTTCTCCGGTAGATTTTTGACCGGACCAATCAGAGAACAGAAGGCGGAGTTTTGTTAGTTTAGCCTGGCGAGGTCCAGGCAGGCTAACTATTCAGATAAATAGCTCAGAAACCACTCGGTGGATATTTTTTCTGCTACCAGTGTGTAATTATATGGCTCTAATTTACTGACTGTTGGCCTGGATGAAACATTTGAGATAAAATTCGATTTTTTATCATTTATTTTCGTAGCGCACCCGAGGCTGTTTGGAAAATGTCAAACCGAAACAATTTAAATCCAGCAGATTTGACCATTTCGTGAATTGATTTAGGAACTGTTAAGCTCAGGAACACTTCTGATATAACGTCAGCTAAGAAATATATTTTTTCTCAGCAAAGAAATAATAGTTTTTTACCTTGTTTTCTTGAAAATTCCTTCGTGGCGGCAGCCATTTTAACTGACGACGTCAGTCGACGTCGTTCAAAACTCCGCCTTCTGTTCTCTGATTGGTCCGGTCAAAAATCTACCGGAGAAATCCTTGTCTATGGGAGAAGTCCCAGACCCTAGTACGAAGCGAAGTGAAGGACAAGGGTCTGGTTTTAACCAGGCTAGTTTATCCTGCTAAAATTATTAATTTATTAAAGAAAAGTTCAGCTCAGACACATATTTGCTATAATTTTTTATCAAACAATTAATTGTTTTTAAGTGTTAATCTTCTTAAAAGCCTTGCTGTGCGCTCCTGTGGAAGAGACATTTGCAGCAGAGCTAAACACGGTCCACATTTTGACGTAGGTGCGACCTATACTCGGGTGCGACCTATATATGGATTTTTCCAATTCTTTGGCAATAATTGAATGGTGCGACCTATACTCCGAAAAAAACGGTAATAGCTTTTTTCAACTCAGCTGTTTCCTCACCATCACTGATCGAAGCAACATTCATTACTGAAGATGAGGTCTTAATCTGTCAATCCGTCTCCTGCTCCATCATACCATCACTCATGAACAACACGCACTAATACTTGAACTCTTTCACCTGAGGCAAAATCTTCCCATTGATCTGAAGGGGGCATTCCACCTGTTTCCAGTTGAAATTCGTGGCCTTGGAATAGAGGAGCTGACTCTCATCCCATCAGCTTCACACTTGACTGCCCCAATGCACAGTGACGGTCATGTCCTGAAGACACCAGAACCACATCATCCTGTATTTCTGTCTTTAAGCAAATATTTTACAATTCCCTTCACTGGCTGTGCTTTATTGACACACACAAATACTCTGCCCTCATTAAGTTACTGCTGTTCCTCTTTTGAAACCCACATACAGTAGACTAAACAGAGGTGGCTTGGCGCTGCAAGTTTGTGCCGACACATTACACATATGATCACCAAAACCGAAAAAGAAACCTGACACATTGTGGATTAGATGAAAGAATATAGGAGGAACATTTTCTAGACACACGTTGTACTTGTGTTTCTTCATCTTGGAATGAACTCGTTTCTTGGTTAGCTGACACCCAATGGAAACTTGGGACATGTGTAAAGACGTTCTAGTTATTCTTGCTCCAATCAATTTGTGGTAACATTTCATCAACTATGTTTTGACCATTGCACAACAAAGAGCAGCCTTACTAATGTGCTCATGCTGCCTCTTAAATTCACATACCGTATTTTCCGGTGTATAGGTTGCACCTTTTTATGTTTTTTTTTTCAAGGCCTGCGACCTATACACCGGTGCAACCGATATATGGCTTGTTATCACTTTCGGCGAAACAAATTTTTAAATCCAGCTCATTTCACAATTACGTTCATTTATTAAGGAAAAGTTCAGCTCAGACATATATTTGCTATAATTTTTATCAAACAAATAATTGTTTTTAAGTGTTAATCTTCTTAAAAGCCTTGCTGTGCGCTCCTGTGGCAGACATTTGCAGCAGAGCTAAACGTAGGTGCGACCTATACACCGGTGCGACCTATCTAGGGATTTTTCCAATCTATTGGTGATAATTGGACAATGCGACCTATACACAGGTGCGACCTATACACCAGAAAATACTGTACTTTCTCACCCAGCTAGTTTTAGCTCATTGTAGCTCAAAGTTCTTTGAATTCTTTGGAAACACAGTGGGACCATCCCAGCATTTTGTTAGGGTTGTAGAAGCTGAATGGATTTCAGTCATGACTTTCTTCTCTGCTGTTTATTCAGGTTTATCTAAAACGGATTATTTTTGCTGTGTAGTCAGTGATCCAAAATGACTAGAACTGGTCCACTGTTGTGCATTGCTTCTTGGATTTTGGTGAGAGAAAAAAATGCAATTTTACGTGCTATGTGTGAACGATAGAAACAACATGCATTACTGTGCCTGGTTTCCTGTTTAAAACACGTGATCTTGCCATCATCCTGTCCATGCTGAAACTCATGGCCACATGACTTGTACATTTTTAGTGTAACCAGCCCGTTAGTCAGTCAAATCTTAAACAATTTATAGGATCAGGAAATGCTACAGCAGGAACACATTACGGTAGTTGCTTTTGCCTTGTTACAGCACTGCTTCTGGTCTAATCTGAGAGCTTCTGGTCTGTTTTACATGAGAGCAAAGCTTCTGAAGTCAGTGATTTTCTTCAAGATGAGCAGCTTAAATGTTCATGTGACTGACATAAACAGTCAAAAAATAAGACCAAATCAAAACAGCAAATTGAAAACATAGCATTCCTTGAAGGAATAGAAGTCAACTGCTAATGTTCATGCCAGAATTTTAGGCTACTACTTACTCATCTTATGTTGAGAAATGTTAACTGGTGGCTGTTATGGTCAAACATTATAAGATGTGCAACTTTATGTGATTGCATGAAATATAACACTCAGAGTTGTTATTAATGACTTTAAGCTAAAACCTAATCAAAATGTAGCTCAACATCTGTAAAATTCTGTTGTAGGCATTTTTTTTATATTTGCTAAGGTTGCTTAGCTGTGTCAGCCGTCTTGAATCAGTTTCAATTCAAGTCATTTATTTCCAGCTTGTTTATATAGCACCAAGTCACAACAGAAGTCATCTCAGGGCACTGAACAGAAAAAAATGCATATACCGGTACATAAAAAGCAAGTTAAAACCGCTTTGAATTTAACTTCATCACAGACTCACTTCATGAGCAAGCAAAAAGGCAACAGTGGAAAGGAAAAACTCCCTCATGATGAAGAAACCTTTAGCAGAACCAGAATCCGGACAAGCGACCATCTGCTTCGACCGGCTGGGTTTGAGAGGAACAGGAAGGAGGAATACTGTATATACACAATGGCAGGTTAAATGTAACAATTTATTTTAATAAATGAGGTCAATTTGTCCTCCTGTCGTCTAAGTCTATAGCAGCATAACAGCCAACCCTAATTATAGGATTTATCAAAAAGGAAAGTCTCACAACTGGACAATGTGTCAGTCTTACAGACAGAAACTGGAAGTTGGCTCCACAAGAGAGGAGCCTGAAAACTGAAAGATCTTCCTCCCATTCTGCTTTTGGAAACTCCAGGAACCACGAGTAAAGGCTGAGTTATACTTTCGCTTTGGTCCGCAAGCTGGAGCTAGTTTTGCCGCTTTGTTTATGGTTGACACACGGCGGCGCATGCCAAAGTGCTGTTCTTTGAGCCCAGTCCACGGCGTCAACTGCAAAAGTCAACGGTGCGGCGCGCGCGGCGCGCGCACTAGGCTTGCGGAGTTTCAAAAATTCGGAGGTGCGCGACACGCGCCAAGACGACGCGCGGGGCCAACGCGCAGGGGGCGGGGACTGCGATATCGCGTCACTTCTGGCGCGCGCCCCTCGCGCGCGGCGCGACGCGTCAAGTATAAATCAAGCTTAAGCCTGCAGTCTGAGAGTGAAGTGCTCTGTTAGGGAAACATGGAACAATAAGATCTGTAATATAAGATGGAGCTAGGTTGTTCAGGGCTTTGTAGGTTAGAAGTAAGATTTTGAATTATATTCTGAATTTGTCTCAGCTACTACCACAACAAATTATAGTTAAATATCTGTAAAGTTGACTAAATTATTGCAGTTCTTGTATTTGATGATCTGTTGACCGTGGCAGCCATCTTGAATAAATCAGTTCTAGATGAACATTCAATGACACACTCTCAGTCACACCTAATGGCAATTTAGAATTACAAAGCAACATAGCATGCATGCTTTTGGTCTGTGGGGGGGAAACCAGAGTACCCAGAGAAAACCCACGCACAGCAAAAACATGCAAAGTCCGCATAGCGGTTCCATCCAGATTGTGAACCTTTGATCTTCTTACTACACAGCTCTAACCGCTGTGCTGCCACCCCACATACTGTACATGCCCACGCTCATTCCTGTTTAAAACTTCCAGGTTACCTAACATGCATTATTTGAATTGTGGATGAAACCAAAATACCTGGATCTGAGATTTGATTGGATGATCACCTTGCTGTTAGAATGTAGTGCTAAAATACACAAACCTGAGACCAATCGCATGCAGATGCCAACATTAATATAAATGCTATATTGGCCACACTAAAACTTAAGTGAGGTTGGCTTGCTGATCTGTAAATGTTTTGGCTGTATTTTTTTAGCTCAGAATGGTTGCTTGGATATTTTTAAAAAAGGAAGACCGACAAGGCTCTGTACCAAGACTGGCATGGCTGTTGGCTTGAGGTTATCCTGACATTTTTCTTCGATTTTGCAGTCATACATTGCTCATCACCTCTGACGCCAAAACGACAAAATGTAAACGATCGTCTCATAAATGCAGTTTCAAAATATGACTCTGTACAACGAAAAATTGCGAGAAAATAATCAAACTTGTTTTGTAAGTACCGAGCGTTATTCACTTATCCTGTAAGAACAGAAATTGGAAAAATACTGACATTGATTTTTGTATTATTTGCTTTAAAATTAGTTACTGTTCAGCTGAATATGATTTACGGGTTTCCTGTATTTTTATTGGCATTTGCTGTAGTTGTAGCCTGAATGCTGATGTTACAGCTGTAAACATGCAGCTGCAAAAAACAAAAACAAAAAAACTGCACTTCAGCAAAAGGGAAAATACAGTATACTGTAGTCTTTGTACTTCATTTGTCATCTCAAAACTATTTTGCTTGACTTATGACATTCTAATACGTTTAAGTAGGGTAAAAAATAACTGGATTTTTATAGTCTGCTGTCTTGTTTATTTTTCTACAAAAAATAAAAAAATAAAATATAGTTTAATGGGAATTCAATAACTTTCAGTACCTAGTGACTTTAAGAGCATACAGAAAGTTGCATTATACAGAAAGTTGCATTTTTCTTTGGGGGTTTACAACTTTTGGCATTTTCCCCTCTTGATGGGTTTGTCAGCTGTAATGTGGCAAACACCAGTCTTTTTATGTGGCTAGCTGAAGAACCAGCTCACACACATGTGTCGTCCCCTTAATGGAGATTAGATTCTGTTAAAGAAAGACAGCTGGAGTGCAGTGAAGGACGTCAAGGTGTCTCTTTAAGGAGCTGCTGCTGAAGTTGGCTGCAAAGAGTCAGCGTACTGAAACACAGGCGATGGGTTTTGGCAGCTTGCCTCTGACTGTGTTGCGAAGCAGGAAGTGTGACACCGAGAGCACAGGAAGTGGCTGCTGTAGAGCTGTGCTACCCTTTTTGTCCTGCAGCATTAATAGCTGGGATCAATTCAGTTTCGGGTAAAAAGAACCTTTGTTTCCTCTCTGATAAACCACAGAATGATAAATGGAGTCAATTTTGGCACATCAGGCTTTGCATAGAACAGCCAAAACTTTACAGCATAATAGAGCTCAGATACAAGTGAAATATGGGCCAAATAATGAGCAACAACAACGTAATTATAGAAGCAGCTGTGGCGTTTTTATAACTTTGGAACGTTTTTTTGAGTTCAGCAGATTTTCATCAGTTTATCGTCATGGGAAACAAGCAGTTTACATTGTTAAAAATAATTGTAATTAAAAAGAAGGGAAAAAATAACGTAGTTTAAAACAAATTTAAAGTATTTGTTTCATTTGAGACTCTGTTTGTCGGTCTTTGTTCATTTATCGTTTTTATACCGTCTTTGAGCCTTTCTGATGCAAATTCTTAGTTTGACACGGTATATTCAGTTAAGGAGGACAATAATCAGCATTGTTCTCTTTGATAATGACAGTCATTTGATATTGGTTGCAAGAGTTCAAACTAAGCTCCATTTAGACATTTTTTTTTTCTTAAGCTAAAACTTCAAACATTTATCTGCTTATATGTATAGGCTTGCTGCAAGGAATGTACATTTTTTTCAAATTCAAAACTTTTATTTATCCCTAGGGAGACAATTAAAAGAGGCACGTAGAGCATACAGAAAATAAATAAATAAAAATAAAAAAAACAATAGAAGTCCAATATGCATTAACAAGGTGCAAATGGGCAATGAGGTAAATAATGCCTTTTTGCACCTAAAGTCCTGTGGAATGGGGCGATGCATGTGTGTATGTGTATTAGGTTGTAGGCATATAGGGTATTAATGTAAATGTATATGGAGAGGGGTGTGTGTATCTGTATGTGTATGTATGAATTAAATAAAAAAACAGGACTATTTGTTTAAGAGATGGACAGCCCTGGGCACAAAGGTAGCTCTTCTCCTTTGTGTCTTGCAAGCAGGGCAGCGGAGCCAGCGACCCGATGGAAGCCGTTCAAATGATGATAAGAGGACATGTGAAGGGTCCTTTATGATCCGGTTTGCTAACCTGCACGTTAAGTGTTCATAAACCGTGTTTCCATCTATTTTCAATTCGAATTTTGAGCTAATTTTTGAAATTTCGCAAAAATGTAAATAAAAATTAATGCGAATCAGAAGTGTTTCCATCAACTGGCTTGAAGCGCATCCACCAGGCCACGCAAAGCGGCATTACGTCAGACGTCAGCGTCATTACGTCAGACGTCAGCGTTACGCATGTCTACAGTAAACAGGAAGTAGCGGTTGAAAACAGGACCCGACCACACATCTCGGCAAAATGGAGAGAATATTTCAGGTATGTGTTGCTATCGGGCAAGTTGTATTTATTCTGTCATGCCAACTAGTTTTAGCGATGTTACATGTTGTCCGGAGACGAAGTCACGTGACGTAAATGTTCGCTACGGCAGAACTGAGTCGGCAAATCTGTTTCCATCTCTCGTTTTGCGCATCGGCTCTGATTCGAAAAACCCAAAAACCACCTCAAGCGAGCGTATCAACTTTTTTGTGAATTAGAGTAAGTTAATTCGAATCGTGCCGTTTCCATTCAGCTTTTTTGATGCGATACTTCAAAATGCGCATCAAGAAACCTTGATGGAAACACTGCTGTAGACAACAGATGTGGTCCTAAGGGGTAATCCAATAATTTTAGAACAGACAGTGACAGTCTTCTGCAGGCAGATTCTGTTCCGGAGGCTGGTAGAATGAAACCAGCAGGTTATGGAGAAGATGATGATGCTCTCGATGAAGGAGTAGTAAAATGTCCAGAGAATGATCTTACTTACCGGTACTCTAAAGGTGTTGAGTTTCCTAAGGAGGTACTGCCTCTGGTGACACTTTCTGAGGATCTCCTCCATGTTGGTGGAGAATTTCAGCAGACTGTCAAAGATAGTACCCAGATATGTGTACTCCTCCACAAGCTCAACAAGCTCTCCATGGAAATACAGTATGTGGTGACTGCTGTGGCCAGCGCCCAGTGCTGATTAGAAAAAGTCTCCACCATATATTTGGTCTTATTGATGTTCAGCTCCAGACAAGAGCTGTCACATCAGTCCACAAACTCCTGTAGAGCTGATCCATGATGCTGTGAGGGGCCTAACAACAGAGACAGAAGAACTGTGTCATCAGCATATTTCACCAAGTAAGAGTTGGGCTGTGTGGATCTACAGTCATCTGTGTAGAGGATAAAGAGCAGCGGAGAGGGGACACAGCCCTGTGGAGAGCCAGTGGAGGTGTAGAGTAAGAGAAAGTTGAGTTAACCAGCACTCTTTGTGATCTGTGTGTGGGTTAAAAAGTCCAGTAACCACCGGATGAGCTGATCATCCAAGTGAAAGCGAGAGGAGAGTTTATTGGCCAAGATGTGAGGCTGACGGGTATTTAATGCAAAGGAGAAATCTGCAAACAATAGTCTGGCTGAGAACTTGGGTGGTTTAGGGTGTCTGTGTACAGTGTCCAGGATGAACATTTTGACACCATCAACACCTCTGCTCATGCGATATGCAAATTGAAGAGGATAAGTCAGAGAGTTTATTGCTCGAATGACATGCTGTTTAACAATTCTTTCCATAGCTTTCATCACCAGGGATCGAACTGAACATGACGTACCGAAACAGTTCAATACATCCACGTGTACCATTACACCCCTAGTTTCTTCTATTCTTTTTTTTTTAATCTCTGGATATCTATATATTCCACATGTTTGCTCCATCCATCATTTTACCCACTTCTTCCTTTTTGGTCACGGGGGTTGCCGGTGCCCATGTCCAGCTATCACTTTGCGAGAGGCAGGGTACACCCTGGACAGGTCTCCAGTCCACCACAAGGACACACAGAGACAAACAAGACAAACAATCATTCACTCTCTCACTCACACCTAGGGACAATTTAGAGTCACCAATCGGCCTAACACGCGTGTTTTTGTTCAATGGGAGGAAACTGGAGTACCTGGAGAAAGCCCACACCTGCACGGAGAGAACATGCTAACTCCACCCAGAAAGGCTCCCAGATCAGGGTTTGAACCAGGGTAACCTGCTTGCTGAGAGGCAGCAGCTCTACCAACTGTGTCACTGTGCTGCCCACTGAACAGTAATGTTTTCCTGTATCATCTGTAGAGAACACAAATTGCTCCTGTTGCTCCTAAATCTAGTTGCTTTCATGAACAATGACAAAAGTACATGTCAGGTTTCTAGTTGCTTTTGACAAAGAAGCTGCATCCATCTAAAGGTGTTTCATCATCATTTTAGTTGTACATACCTCAAAAATGGATTATACTTTTTAGAGCATTTTTCTTAGCTCCAATCTGAAGCGGGATGAAGATGGGATCAAATTGTGATGATACTATGACAAAAGTAACAAGCCACTTTTAATCAAAAGAAAAAAGTGAAACCTTGTCTGTAGATGCAGCAGTTCCTTACGTTCACCACGTAAGCTCAGCAGGTCTGGAGCAACAGTGAAGCCTGTAATTATGACATGACTTTGGCTCACCTATAACATGGCTGTTGGTTATTATTAGGTCAATTCATCTTTTATGTCCATGGCTAAAAATTCTACAATGAAAAACCCTAAAATACATACTGGTTTTATCCCCACTCCCTGGTCAGAAAACTCATGCAATGGCATATGAATGTGCCGTTTAGCACTCTTACAAGCTCAAGACAACAAAGTTTCCACTGTTTGTTTATAAGATAGGATGCTTTAAAATACAGGTAGTCCCCAACTTACGACGGAGTTCCGTTCCTACGCTGCGTTGTAACCCGAATTTTGACGTAAGTCAGAACATCCGTAAATACTTCACCTTATACGTACAGTACTGTATTTTACCAAGCACTTAGCCTATCCTAACACAGTACCCTACATAATTATCAAAACACACATACATTTGGGAGCCATAATGAAGGAAAAAAAAGAGTTAATAACCTACTGGTATGCTGGTGAAGCCGTTCCTCCGTCCCTCTTCCATATTCTGTATTGCGTTTACGTTGTAAAACCGCTGTCCAGCTTGGTCCATCCTCCGTACGTATTCGTTTACGACATAAAACTGCGTTCACAGTACACACGGTAACAGTAAGTTGTACTATGTACAGTTTTGTTTTGTTTTTTGAATGTCCAGAGGACCAGACTTGGCTTTTTTAGATTTTTCTACCTGGATTATTGAGCATGCATCAAGGTATTTTCCTGATCATATTTTTATTGTCATACTGAAAGAAATTTATAACTTAAAGCTGCAGTATGTAGCTTTTTTTATGAACATATTTCTTCACTCTGTCACTACCTCCTGACAGACTGATGTTAGCCAGGTAATCTCTGAAAAAAAAATTAAAAAAAATATTGTCCCCTTGCTTCTCCAGGTGGTAAATAAGCATTTCTAAAAAGAAAAGGTGACCCGCCATTTTCCAGCCAATAAAAACAGAGTTTGTAACCAGCCAATAAAAACAGAGCTTGAATTTGAATCAGCCAATAAAAACAGAGCTTGAATTTGAAATTCAACAGACCACAAGGGGGCAGAGCCACATATGGCTCTGAGGGGGAGGGATCAGAATGCTTTGCCTGTTGAAAATATTTCTAACTGCTGCAGTTCTACAGAAACTGCATACTGAACCTTTAATCTAAATGACTCAGAATAAGCTTTTAAGAAAAATCATTTTGCAGTGTCATATACTGCATTTTCTGGCCTATAAGTCAGTTTTTTAAACTAATTTTCATGTCCTGCGACTTATGGGGCGAAGCAACATATTTAGGGATTTTTTCCCATATTTTTAGACCAATTTTTGGCTGAGATATGACCGTTTCCATTCATTCTGATGAAAAAATTGGAGCAGTACCACTTTCGGCCGCTAGGGTCCACCGAACGTTCCCAGCTCATGTGTCCGACAGAAGCCTCCTCTGCTCGGACTCACTATATCCCCTTTCATAAAACGGCTCAATCCGTGTCTGATGCGTGTTCAGTCCTCCAACGAGCATTCAGAAGAAACACAAACGCGGCTTGGCGAGTTAATTTTACTCGCCTCTGATCCGCCGTTGATCCGTGAGCAGAGGTAGTATTAAGCCCGGATCTGTCGACTTGTGAAAGGTGTGGGGGTGCTGCGGCTTCAAACTGAATTGAATAATGACGTACTCTCCCACGTACTCTCCCGGCGCCCACTGTTGCGCTCTATTTAAATGTGTAAACAAGAACATGATATTTGTATTTTGCTTGTGCATCACTCGCTATTCTTCGCCGAATCTTTTTCTTTTTTTATTGATCATCACGGAAATGGCTAATTGGGGTGATGCCGAGACCCGTGTACTCCTGTCTCTGCGCGCAGAGGAGGAAATTAATAAGGGACTTACCGGTACAGTGAAGGATGGGGCCCTTCTGGAGCGGATTGATGCGAGAGCAAAAAAAAAAAAAAAAAAAAGCATTCGGATAAGCACAACGATGTTCGCTAGCGTCGCCATGTTTGTTTACAGACACCTCTGCGGTCCCACGTTAAACACGCAGGCACCACGTCCTCTGAGCTGCACATTTTCACCACGCCTCTTTTCAACCCGCGCTGCCAATCGTTTTGTGAATGCTCCATTGAGGGCGGGCCGTGGCCGGATTCAACTTTGTTTTATGAATGACCCGGGGGGGATTAAAGCCGGACTGGTCTGTGCGGGAATTGCGCGGATCTGACTTATGAAAGGGGCTTATGTCGCAGCAAGGCCTCCTGCTCTCTGGAGGTATGAACTACTGTAACCTCAGTGTTTGTTAGCAAAATAGCTCAAGAACCACAGGACAGATTTTGATTAAACTTAAAGAAAGTGATCACTGGATGGACATTTACAATGAGTTAGCTTTAGGATATGTTTGAGCAAAAATTCGATTTATTTACAATTTATTTTCGTAGCGCACGCGACCGTTAGGAAGACCGTCAAAGCGAAACAATTCAAAACCAGTTGATTTGAACATTACGTTAATTTTTAAAGGAAAAGTTAAGCCCAGAAACACTTTTGCTATAACATATATATTTTTACAAGGTGTATATCTTGTTAAATTTTAAAGAAATGAAGCGTTCCCACCCGTGCGGGTGCACATAGCAATACTAATTTTTAAATCCAACTGATCGTGCATTTATTAAGGAAACGTTAAGCTCAGAAACACTTTTGCTATAATGTCAGCAAACATATTTATTTTTTAAGGTGTATATCTTGTTAAATTTTAAAGAAATTAAGCTTATCCGCTCGCTGCGTGTGCACGGTTCGCAGCACCGACATACAGGGGCGCTGTATGGGGGGTAAAAGTTGGTAAAATTCCAAGGGCCCTTGACTGACAGGGGCCCAGATTGGCCTTCTTTTTTTTTTCCTTTTTTTCATGGTGTTTTGGGCCCCTGATAATAATACATTAATGGTAGTAGCTTTGTTTTTACTTGTTTTAACAGTAAAATTTAAATATTATCTCTCCCAGACCAAAAAGCAAACATCCTCATATTTAACAAACACCCCCTGTATCTGCATGAAATGGTATGTTCCTAGCTGCTTTAACTCGTCAGCCCGCAGGTCCGCCTCAACTTAAAATGACTGATGGACAGCGATTACATCCAATCACATTGAAGCTCACGTTGTTTTGACCAATCACTAACAGGAAGGCGGGTCTTATAAGCAAGCATGTTTGTATGCAGCTTCACAGTCAGATCATGCAGAAGTCACGTAGTTTGTCACACCGGGACAGGTACGTGGGTCAATTAGTGTTAAAACTACAGATTTTAAATCTCGTTGTTAGGTCAAGTAAAATCAGAGGTATGATAAATAATCCACACCACGTCTTTTATCTGAATAAAGTCAAATATCAAACGCGTTACAGCGAGAAGCTGCACACTCTCGCACACATACACACACACACACACATGCACATACACACCGCTGAACACATAAACAATCCCCGTCCTTTCTGAAGGAGGAAGTTATTTGTCAAGCACCAAATCTGCAGGAAAAATAAGAAAAAGATGCAGAAGTTGAATGGAGGTCAGTGCACGATAAAGTCACGTGATAAAGAGGAAGAGCAGAACCAGGCCAGGTGTGCAGAGGAGCAGGTCCAGAACCAAGCATCAGTTTCTGAGCTCTGCAGATGTTGACCCAGGGACCAAGGAGGAAAATACACTTTTTAAAAACTTACAGTAAAATAAATATTTTGTCAATAAAAAAATACAGTACAGTAATGTGGAGATTTTAAACAAAAACCTTACAAGCATTAAAATAAAAATCATCTAAATTAGATACTGTATATTTATTTGAGGCTGACAGTTTAATTAAAGTGAGACTAAACCCAGGTTGAGACGGTAACTCCTCCTTCCAAAATCTCCCTGAAAATGGGCGTGTCGAGAGACAAGGAAGGGTGGAGGTAGAGTTGTGCTTTTGTTCACGCCTCCACCTGCAACAACCTAAAACAAATTAAACCTCTAGCCAACAACATACACCAAGCAACAACAAAGAATAAACATGTAGATGTATTTATCTATTCCACCCATTCCATCCAAAACCAAAGGCCTAAAACAATGAAAATGAAAAGAAAAATAAAACCGCTTGTCAGGAGTGAAATGCAGCATTTCCATATAAGGTATGCACTTCTCATCTCTGCAGGGGATTGGCTCTGCTTGAACCACTGTGAAGTAAACTTCTGAATAACGAGGCAAGGCTGTTCAAAAGAAGTTCAAGTTTCAAAGATTTAATGTATCTTGCAAGATAGAAAACAGAATGGTACAGGCACGAAAGCTGTCTGGGTCTGCTCTGCTCAGACAGTAACACAGCATGGATTAAGAACCCTCGTACAGTTGGGGGTGGTACCATGGGTGGAACGGGAGGTGTTTATCACCAGGTGGAAACTTTTGATAACACATGAGTACTCAGCAGATGGAAAATGAGCATTCAGCACTTCTTACAGCGTTTTCAGACTAACACGAGCAGGTCACAGTTTGTTTAGCAGATAAACTGAGGTGGAACATGACGTTAAAAAATAAGGAACAGGTGGTTGGTTTCACACAGATGGTCACAAAATGTGGTTGGTTTCACACAGGCATTTTGGAGTGCATGATTCTGAACATGATGTGAAAAGCTTAACACATAAGTTTAATTATGAGTTTAATACCTGAGAATGTATGATTCACTTTACAATTCCCTCCTTTTGTTCCGTCAGGAACAACTAAGACAATACAATTCACAACAATAACAAAATCAATATTCGTAATACAAGCGAAACCACAAAGAAAATCACAGTGTTATTAAATCATAAGTTATGCCTCCCCAGGCCTAACTGGATGATGTGAACTTGTGCAGGAAAACCCCGGTGGCAATGATGTAGAGGTGCTTGAGGGAAAAAGCTGCACAACACCCTGGCCCCACAGCGGTGACCAAATCTGGTGTCCATATCATCCTTACATTCAGTTGATCTATAAGAGAAGAAAAAAGTATGAGACTCTCAAAATAAAACATCAAATTACATGTGTCTAAGAGACTTTCCATGCAACCATCATTAACTAGAGATAGAATTAGCAAGTAGCTGTTTTTGTGCAGGTTAAAGACCTGCAAATAATGTGGCAAGCAACAGTCATGTTCAAAAACAATTGAAAACAGAACAATTGAGGATTAAAGTACAAAAGAAAATAAATGAACAAATGATATGTAATTTAATCAGGATAAAATTTTGATTTGACTTTCATGTGTTGATTTTTACTTGACTACATCAATAAAACAAAAAGGAAAAAATAAACATTAAGGAGACATGTCTCTTTAATTCAGAAAATGGTAGCCGTGATATACATGAGCCTCTTGGAGTTGTCTGAAAGCACAAATCTGTACTATGCTTACTACGAGATCTAAAAATCTAAGCGGGACAGGTTCGACTCGGTTGTAAAGTTTATTACCCGTGAGCGTACATCATAATCGATGGTGAAAACGTCGTCTAAGTGGTCCATGTCTATAGTTAAGATATTTCGGTCGGCGCGAGCAATAAGTGTGATTTTCATGGTTTACTCTAATGGGTGCATTTTAAACTCAGTGATGCATTCTTCCAGGGTGCAGACGTCGGCATAAGTAGTCAGATCAGAATCAGGGAGAGGGGAAATGCGTGCATATTCTAAAGAGGGAAACATTTGCATGTATGTGTCTGGAGAATTTGCTAACAACGCATAGGTTTCTGACAAGTGTTCTGGGGTCAAAGATTTCGTGATTAGACGAGTAACTAGTGAACGTATGCATGGTATGCAACAACAGCCACAAGTAATCAATATGGCAGCAAAAACGGCAAAAGACATAAGCAAAGATATAACTATCGCTTTCCATCTACCAAACGTGCTATTAAACCAGTCGTCAATGGGATTATAGATACCTGAGTGACTCTGCATCTCGTTAGACAAAGTTCTAAGTCCTTCCAAAGCTCTAGACACCTTTCCATCAGGGGCAGTGTTGTTGGGGATAAAACTACAACACAAGTCGCCAAACATGCTACACACTCCGCCTTTCTCCGCGAGCAAAAAATCAAGCGCCATTCTGTTCTGTACAGCCATCAGGGAAGTAGGAGCCAATTGCTCAGCTAGTCCTTCAACAGCATCTCTGGTCAGGTTGCTAAGACGCATGACATTATAATGAACGTAATTAATACGGTCAACATTTTTATTAGGTGTGACAGGGAAATATGCTGAGATTACAGGAAGATTTTCAAAACCTGAAGCAATTTGATTAGCCAATTTATGTTCGTCTGGCACGCCTCTAGGGATTCCAATCGCATCGATGTAAGTTGGAGAGTTCACTGTTGGATCAAAAGTGAAACTTCTACGCCGTCTGTTACCTGGATAAGGAAGAGCTTGTGCAATTCTGTGTCCTATGAGAGTAAGTGGAGCCTTAAGTCTAACCATAGCACACAGTCCTATTGAATTTTGAGGGACTCGAGTATATAACTTTTTCCCACCACAATAGTAATACAGACCTGAACGAGTCAGTCGCCCCACCTCCTGTTGCCGACCTTTCGTGGTTGTGGCTGTGAATGTTATATTACACCAATCAATATCTATGCTGCCTAGGTTGGTGTCAGGAGCGGTAGCTACAAAATTGAAGCAAATATAATCGTGTCTTTTATCAGCATGAAATGCACCAACCTGTGTGCCATCAGGACCAAGGGGAAAAATTTCTTCTAAGGTTGTGCAATTCCTAGTTTTAATTTTTTGGGTGATAAGTAACATGCAATCGAAACCCCATTCGTCTTCTAAAAACAACGGTGCTGGTTCTGTTAAGGGAGTGGGTCGTGCAGATGCACAGGCTACACATTCAGAGAGCGACGCTTCTTTAGCTGATTCAATTAACCATGTTAACCATACATTGAGGTCGGAGTACCCTGTGGTCATAGCAATTACATCATTTGGGGACAACTTGGAATAATCTACGCTGTTAATGCTAAGAAGTGTCTCGTTAGTCTCGAGATCGGGAGGTGCTTCATATTGTGTGGGTGTTGGTGGAGAATCTGTTATTTGAATTATAAGTTCCCTGAAGGGGTCTGTACCTGATACTTCTGCTTGGAGAACAACATGCAATTTAGGGTTTGACGTGTGTCCAATCCGAGTTGCAACCTCTTGGTATCTGTGGCTAAGTGGGGGATACGTATGCCATTCTGTTACGGATTGTATGGATAATAGGAGATTAGTTGATCCGCCATTTCCGCCTTTTACTAGTTTAAACCTTTCAGCCCACCAAAAAAGTGGTTGGCCTTTCACTGTTTGTGGACTACCCCAAGAACCTGTGTACAAAAAAACCTTTTCCCATGTTGGGCAGGACGTACAAATGGTAGGATCATAAGTTCCACAGAGACACATGTAAAACTCGGCTTTTCTGATTCTTTCATCTGAGCAGTCAAACAATCTGCAAACAGGTAAAGTTATTGTTGAAGTTGTACCGTTGACATATGGAACTATGAAGACGGGGTTACCATTGTAGTCCCTTCGACCAGGACTCTGTTTGAGCTCTCTCTTAGCTGGATTGAGTTGGTTCACATTTTCAGGATGCAGGTACCATGTCATGAGACCTATCAGTGTCAGTCCCACAATGACTAGAATATAGCAAAGCAACTCTTTCATCCCAGTGGATGTTCTAGGTG
>JBBPBX010018413.1:24863-36377 GCA_038048925.1 Garcialebias charrua | reverse complement strand
GCTGTACCCACGACCCTCCCATCTGTTAAGCAGACGGATGGAGAAAGAGGGGGAGAGATGAAGACTGGTGGTGGTGGAGGTGGAGGGGTGGGGGAATAGGGAGGGAGTAGAGATTCAGCACATAGATCTAATGAGCATTTTCTCTCCATGTCTCAGAAGTGAAGCTGAGAGGACAATGAGAACATGTGCGCTCAGAGCACCACAAGGCTTGATTCTAGGTCGCCTCGCTCCCAAGTGTTTAGTCACTAAAAACTAATATACACCACACGGTGCTTTTTCACATCGTAATTGATGTTTGTAGGGTGCTTTGTACTAATGCAGTTTTAATATAAAGGACGTAAACTGAAGACGTCTCCTTTAAATGAAGTGGACAGTAGAAAAGGGGGAACTTGAACTCTGAGTCATGAACGACTTATTCGTCATTTTTGAAAGACTGCTGCTGAGCTGTGTTTGTGAATGAGGGAAATAGACATAACAAGAAATGTACGACGGCCTATCTTCCAAGAAAAAAAAAAGTTTTGTGAACAGTTGTTTGCTGAGATAATATCTGAATGTTGAGAAAGAACATAGGAAGATTTTCAGAACCAAAGAACCACTCCTCTAAATGTGTACTGCATGCTGGATTCTCGCTGATCCTGCACTTCCAGGCCCTAATTCTAGATGTTAGAGCAAATTGGGGAAGGTCATTTATCATAACAGAAATGGCCGTGTTTTTACAAGAAACTCCACCTCAACGATACAAGGTACATCTGTAACACATTTGGTCACAGGGTATGTTTGTGTATCTAAAACGGTTCATATAGTTTCAAAAATAAATGTCTGCGCTTTACGGTGTTGCAATCGAATGGCCGCTGTGCTGTGTAAAGTACTTTTTCTGATGTAGTTTGCGTCTTTGTAAATCCTTATCCAGGGGAGTCACTTCAACTCTGATATTTTTTGTGCACAAGAATATTTCAGTACTGATGGAAGGGCACTCTTGCTCGATGTTCATCGTTCTTGGTAGACAACGAGTCACTGAATAGCTTGACGGGAGCTTAAGTGGAGCTATGGCTTTTGCAATCATAAGATCTTGAATTTAAAATGAACACCTGGGAAACTTCTGACCAAAGTTTTACACAGTGTTTACCTGCATCATCATCAAAACACACCGTATGCAGCAAAGACAAAGTTAAAACGACTTCAGGTAACTTTTAATGAGGTGTACAGTACATTAAATCTAGAACAAGTTTAAAGGGTAGGTCTACGTTAATGAAGGGAATTAGTTTATGGAATAGTTTGGACGATGATGTAAAAAAGGAGAAATCATTAGTTGTATTAAACAAAAAGATAAAGAATGTTTTGCTGATGAGATATATATAAGTTTTGCTGATATTTGGAAATTATATTGAAAAATTGTGATAATTTTGTGGTTTATTGTATTATGTATTTTTGAATTGATTGTTTTGATTTGATATACGGTAGTTAAGAAGGGGCAGAAATGATAAGAATTTATTCTTCTTCTGCTACCTTTCATTTTATAGTTATTTTATTTTATTGTTTTGAATATGTCTTGTTTTAATTGAAATGAAATGAATGAATTAACAAACAAACAAACAAACAAACAAACAAACAAACAAACAAACAAACAAACAAACAAACAAAAATCAACCCCTTTTTCTTAGGACAAACTATCGTTTCCTTCCGGAGGAGGATAAAACGTTTTAAAATAGCTATCTGAATACATTTGTTTAATTTTGTAAATTATTTGAACGATCTTCTTTGTGTTTCAGCTATGAACATGTTTGCTGCGCACAAATGGATTTGTTTGTGTTTATTCTTCTGATTTGGAATGAGTGGTACACTGCAGCTTTATCTCTGGTAAGGGTGGAGGGAGATAAAGTATACCAGCACAAATGAGGGGCAGGGAAGGATTGAGGGAAGGAGCAAGTCAATGGTCGATCAGGATGGAACAGAAAAATATGTACCAGGTCTCATTGTGTCTCTAATGTCATTACAGGCAGCGACTCCTCTATGTGGCATGCCGCACTCTCCATCTGTCAGGGGGAGATAGGCAGGGTGACGAATGGCTATCACTGTTACTTTTCTCATCCCCCACCACCCACATCCCTCATTTCAGTATCTTTTCTGAGCACTGGCGGGGAGAAGAGTGACCTGAACCTGGGAGGTAGCCCACACGTAGGTGGGCATCTATGAATCTGAATCTCCGCAGATATTAGGGCTAATTTAACATGTTAGCAGCTAAAGAGATTAGCAACATGTACATCTGGGGATTAAAGCGTTAGAAGTGGATCATCTTATAATGTGTTCATTCCTTCTTTTTTTCCCAGTGTGTTTCTAGCTCAGCTTGGATTGTAGAGGCTGTGAAATGTGTGTGTGTTGGAGGATATGTCTTCACCTGTCTTTCTCTATTAAATCACGGTTTAGTTGGATCATTAGTGAGACAGAGAAGGTTTCACATATATTCTATTTTCAATCTCTGTTTGCCCTAGAACTGAGACACCTGTCTATTGATAAGGAGAAAAGTGAGCCAATAGCCTGTGGTTGGCACACGTTTCATACATTCTGTCAAGCACTCATAACAGTGATTGACGTTATGGAACTAAATTTGCCGTTATGAGCAGCAGCTCAAGCGTAAGTGCCACTAGATTTTCTCTAAATTCCCAATCAAACTCTGTTTAAAACATTTATTTTAACTAGAAATTTGAATTTAATTGATTTTCATGCTGATGTGATTTTGTCAGCAATGTTTCCCCTCATGTCCTTCAATCCAGCAGCTTCTTCCCCTGGTCTTAGAGTACTGAAGTACAGGAAACACACACAGCTCTGTAGAAGGATGTGACCACAGCAGATAGAGACAATCAAAGGTGCTAAAGGTGTTTCCTTCCGTCAATTAGTTTACAAAATTGGCAGTCAATTTCAAACTGCCACTCTCTCCTTTTATCTCCATCACTGAGACAAATATAGAAGAAATCCACTTCAAGAATACCAAATATTTCTGGTTGTACTTTTTGTTCTTTAAAATATTTATCTGGTCTCCTCGTATGTGGTTATGAGACCACACTAAAATCATTTATGTATTAACAAATAAAAGTTTACCATACTCAAGCATACATAACCATGACAAACTCTTTTAAACACAAGTTATATGTTGTTGTTTTGTTTTTTTTCAAGTGTGGTTTTATATAAATCTGTGGAAGGGGCTGTAGACTTTTTTCTTTTATTATAAAGAGAAGTATTTCACAATTAACAGCGTAACAATTGAAGGTATCAGCTGTAAAAGTTGCAGATCACAACATAAAACTAAACTCAACTTCACTGCTATAGGTAAAAATCTATCTTATCTATCTATCTTCATTTAACGTCCGTTTTCCCGATTCCGGGGTGGGACGCTACTTCTTTGTCGCCAAGTTTTTGATGCCAGATTAGGCGGTCAGTTGCGTTCAGTTCATTGAGGTTCACTGCTTTCAGATCTTGTTGAATCGTTTGTGCCCAGGTCTTTTTCGGACGGCCTTTGGAACGGGTGCCAGGTACTTCAAGGTTTTCAATAGCAAGTATAGCACTATAGGTAAAAAGCAAAGAAATAAAGCAAACAAAGCACACATATTGTCCATTTTTAAATTAACAATGGGAGGTGGTGTAGGGGCAGGGCAGCCAACTTGGGACCCAAAGGGCTCGGGTTTGATACCCAGTCATTGCACATCTTGTGGTATCTCTGAGCAAGACACCTTATCCCCAGTTGCTCCACGAGCGCTTCCGATAGCTGCCCACTGCTCCACGTGGTGGTGGATGGGTGATGTAGAGAGCCAATTTCTCTATTGTATGGGAACATACAATAATGACAATACATAGACTTTATTAAAACATAGCACATTAAAAAAACATAGCACAACAACTGCTTCTCTGAAGGTTCTGAATGATGTTGTTGAAGCATTGGATGCTAAGGACTATTGTGCTGCACTTTTCTTAGACCTGTCTAAAGCTTTTGACACTGTGGATCATAACATCCTGTGTCATAAGCTCTCAGAAATCGGTTTCTCTGATCACACCATCGGTTGGTTTTCTAACTATCTTTCCAATCGGAGGCAATGTGTTCAACATAACGGTACTTCTTCCAGCTATTTAACAGTTAAAAATGGTGTACCACAAGGCTCAGTTTTAGGACCCACTCTCTTTACAATCTACATAGCTAATGTAGGTCACTGCATCCCTGATGCATCCTTACATTTCTATGCTGATGATACAGTTGTTTACTGCCGAGCTAAAACAGTTGCTAAGGCTTTCCAGTTACTGCAATCTGCTTTTGACATCATCCAGTCAGATTTGTTCCGTCTCAAACTTGTCCTAAATGCTGATAAAACAAAAGGGATGTTTTTTTCAAATAGGAAGGCGGTTCCAGCAGATCCTCCTCTGATTTTATCTTCAAATGGTGTCTCTATTGAGTTTGTTGATTCCTATAAATATCTGGGTATCCTGATTGATTCACATCTCTCTTTTAAACTCCACGTGGAAAACCTAGTGAAGAAACTGAAAGTTAAACTGGGTTTCTTTTTCAGAAACAGATCATGTCTATCACTGAATGTCAGGAAACGCCTTGTGTCTGTGACTTTCCTTCCCTCCATTGATTACGGTGACATTCTCTACATGAATGCTCCTACAAGCACCCTGCGGATGTTGGATGTTGTCTATCATGGTGCACTAAGATTCATAACTGGTTGTGATTATCGTACCCACCACTGCACCCTGTATTCACTGGTTAACTGGACATCATTAACCTCACGCAGACTCTTCCACTGGTACATTTTCATCTTTAAATCACTTCTTGGTCTGCTGCCCTCATACATCTCCTCCTACATGTCTTTGCGTGAGTGCAGCTACAGTGTGCGCTCTCAGGACATGATTACCTGCAGTGTTCCGTCAGTGAGGACTGAACTTGGAAAAAGGGCCTTCTCCTACTCCGCTCCTGCTTCATGGAATATCTTACAAAAAGATCTGAAGCTCTCGACCTTGACTTCTCTAAATGGTTTTCAGAATCTGTTGGAATCCTGGCAAAAACCAATGCAGATTTGTTCCTGTCTTTGATTTTATACGTCTACCTTATAATGTTTTGCTAGTTTTTTGATACTTTGTTAAAAAAAAAAAAAAAACTTTCTTTTGTTTTTTTCTCTCTTTTGTTTTCTATTGTTTATTGTTTGTTTGTTTATTGTTTATTGTTTAAGGAAATTCTACCACTGCTGTTCATTGTTCTTTAGTTTTAGCAGGTCGCTTTCGTAAATGAGCCCATGAGGTTCAAAAGATTTACCTGACTAAATAAAGGTTGAATGAATGAATGAATGAATTATTATTATTATTATTATTATTATTATTATTATTATTATTATTATTATTATTATTATGTTTTATATTGTATGTCATTTTAATAATTTCTCACATTTAATTTTCATGAAAACTGCAACGTTTAGTTTTATTTTTGTTTACATTTATCATCACTTTATTTGTATATGAAGCATTTTTATTTCAAGGATTACGTCTTATGTGAATGACAACTATTTCATTTGCATGTACAAATTCAAACAGATAACACAGCCCATAAAGTTACAATAAAAGATATACTGTAGTCTTATTTTCATATTGTACATACTTTTCCTAAGCCTTGTGTGTACAGTGTTAGATATTGACCTAAGCACAAAGACTTTTGCCCACACCTTTGTAGCGTGTAAACATGGTGAGAGGGGGTGGAAGAGTCCAGAGCTCTGCTCTTCGTTTGGGCAGCTGTAAGTTTCACTCAGCACCAGGAAACACAGGCCTTGGGCCGTCACAAAGGCAACACAGATAGGTAGCCATCCGTCAGAGCCAGCACGGAGACAGGTGAAAGCCATCTTTCCATAACCCGGTGCTGACTTCCCCAAGGACAAAATGACTTGACATAATGCGTCAAGCCCCCCTCCCTTCTTTGAAAGCAGGCCAAGAGCTGTAAAGCTGCAGTTGCTGGGCCAAAGGCAGACGAGCAAAAGGCCACACATGAAAGCAAGAAGAGGTTAAAACAAACAGGGACATGGAGAAAGAGATTGCTGCAGTGGTTCAAAATGAATTCTCTCTCCGTTGTCGGCAGCATTTTGTTGTGACAGTGACTTATAACCATGAGCAATAAGTAAATAAACTCAGATGACCACAAATACATAAACACCCCTTTGCCAAAGTGGAAAAAAAAAAGTAGTACCAAAAAAGGAGAAGAGGAGGAAAAGAAGAAGCGAATGCTAGCCACAATTTGAAAATGCCCGGAAAGACTGGAATGAATCACCGCTCAGCGAATTCAGTCTTTCCATGGCAAGAACTTACCGGTACAGAGAGGCAAAATATTCAAGTATACAGCAGATACAGAAATGATGATAGGAAGAGAAAATGCAAAAAAAAACTTTAGAAGAGGTGATAACGATCAAGGTCAACCCTGAGTGACAGACAGAACCAAAAAGAGAAGTTTTGAAATGGCTTTGAATATGGAAGTAGTACTGATTGTGGTGATACACACATCTGATGTTTAAACACAAATAACTTCACCAAGTTTCACTTTATCAACACTGCCAGTTTCTTTCACTTCTTCCTCTTTGTTGCTCCCTCATTTTATCTCACTTTACAGTCACCGCGAACCACTGTCTCAGTTCACATCTTGCTCTGCATGTGGATCCAGGTGTTAGCCAGCACCTGACACGAAAGGAACAGGAACGGAAAATATCCACACACACAAAAAAAAAAGAAGAGACGCAGTCTCCTCAGAGATGAAAAAGTAAATTTCTGCTCATCTTTGATTAAAGAACAAACAAGCCAATGTACTAAATGTACTCCTGCAGCAATTGTACCCAACCTCCGCAAGTACAACCATGAGTCACATCACTAGAACACAAAGCAATGACATATTCACCCATTTATATACCGTATACCCTGACGGGCATGACAATGTCTCAAGATGTTAGCAAGGTGCACCGCAAAGGGTGAAGAGCAGAAAATGTGTGCATGCACATGTGTCAGAAGTTTGAAAATGAAGTCAAGACCTCATGCATGACATGTGGTTGCAGACACTGACCACCACATCGATGAGGAATTTGACTGTCTTAAAATTATTGGCAACAATATTCCAAAGACCCACAATGTCAAACATAATGATGACAGTTTAGTCTGGTAATCTATTTTTCCCCAAATGACTCTATGAATCTGCTCTATGTTTTCACAATTATACTTGAATCCATTCAAGGTTAGGTTGAAGAGACAAAAAGTGTGTTTACTACATTCTGCTTAAAAATAACTCTTATTGCTGAAGGCCTTTTCAATACTTTTTGTTAGCCCCTGTCTCTTTAAGATATCCAGAAAAAGAGTCCAAATTCAGATCAGCTGATTGATGAAAAACAAAAAAAAAGTGCTTTTTTTTGCCCACATTGGTTCCAAACAACAATCGACAAAGTCGTTGGCTGGAATGTCATCATGTTGTTAAATAAAATAAAAAAATCTCAAGTAGCAGCTCTGATAGTTAATAACTCTTAGATTCTGACTTTGAGAACTTTGTTACTCTGTAGGAGTTTTTGCACAGCAGTTTTATTGGAAAACAGTTTAGCAAGCCACTAGGGAGCAAAGCCAGCCACTAGGGAGCACAAGCCAGTGTATCTCTTGTGCCGGTCCCAAGCCCAGGTAAATGGTGAGGGTTGTGTCAGGAATGGCATCCGACGTAAAACACTTGCCAAAACCATAATGCGAGTTCATCAAAGTGAAACCATACCGGATCGGTCGAGGCCCGGGTTAACAACGTCCGCCACCGGTGCTGTTGACAAACAGGGTGCCGGCGGAAATTGTACTACTGTTAGTCGAAGACCCCGAGGAGGGAAACGTGTCAGGAGACAGAGGGAGAGGAGGAAAGTGAAGAATGTAGGACTGAGGGTTGCAACTCTAAATGTGGGGACAATGACAGGCAAAGGTAGAGAGCTGGCTGACATGATGCAGAGAAGAAAGGTAGATGTTTTATGTGTCCAAGAGACCAAGTGGAAGGGCAGCAAGGCTCACAGTATTGGAGCAGGGTTTAAACTGTTTTACCATGGTGTGGATAGAAAGAGAAATGGAGTAGGGGTGGTCCTGAAGGAGGAGTTGGCAAAGAATGTAGTAGAGGTGAAGAGAGTGTCAGATAGGGTGATGTGTCTAAAGGTAGAAGTAGAAGGTCTGATGCTAAACATAGTAAGTGGTTATGCTCCACAGGTTGGATGTGATGGGGAGGAGAAAGATAAATTTTGGAAAGATTTGGATGAAGTGATAGAGAGTATTCCCAGGGAGGAAAGAGTGGTGATTGGAGCAGACCTGAATGGACATGTTGGTGAAGGAAACAGAGGGGATGAGGAAGTGATGGGTAGGTTTGGTGTCAAGGAAAGAAACCAGGAAGGACAGATGGTGGTGGATTTTGCCAAGAGAATGGAAATGGCTATAGTCAATACCTATTTCCAAAAGAGGGAGGAACATAGAGTGACCTATAAGAGTGGAGGAAGGAGTACACAGGTCGACTACATTCTGTGTAGAAGAGGAAACCTGAGAGAGATTGGAGACTGTAAGGTTGTAGCAGGGGAGAGCGTGGCCAGACAGCATCGGATGGTTGTGTGTAGAATGACTGTTGTTGCGAAGAAGAGAAAAAGAGTAAAACCAGAGAAGAAGACCAAATGGTGGAAGCTAAAGAAGGAAGAATGTTGTGAGAAATTCAGAGACGAGCTGTTAAAGGCTCTGGGTGGTAAGAAAGAGCTTCCAAGTGACTGGGCTACTACAGCAACAGTAATTAGAGAGACAGGTAGGAAGGTACTTGGTGTGTCATCTGGACAGAGAATGGATGATAAGGAAACCTGGTGGTGGAATAGTGAAGTGCAGGACGCCATTCAAAGAAAGAGATTAGCCAAGAAGAAATATGACAGTGAGAGGACTGAAGAGAGGAGACAGGAATATAAGGAGATGGGACATAGAGCAAAGAGGGAAGTAGCTAAGGCAAAGCAGAGGGCGTACAATGAGTTATATGGGAGACTGGACACTAAAGAGGGCGAGAAGGACTTGTACCGATTGGCAAGACAGAGGGATCAGGCTGGAAAGGATGTGCAGCAGGTTAGGCTTATTAAAGATGGGAATGGGAATGTTCTAACAAGTGAGGAGAGTGTGATGGGAAGATGGAAGGATTACTTTGAGGAGCTAATGAATGAAGAGAATGAAAGAGAAAGAAGAGTGGAGGTAATAGAAACTGTGGACCAGGAAGTGGGAAAGATTAGTGAGGGTGAAGTCCGGAAAGCTCTGAAAAGAATGAAGAAGGGGAAGGCAGTAGGACCTGATGACATACCAGTGGAGGTTTGGAAATGTCTTGGAGAGATGGCAGTGAGGTTTTTGACTCAAATATTTAATGGAATATTTGAGGGTGAGAAAATGCCTGAAGAATGGAGAAGAAGTGTGCTGGTTCCCATTTTTAAGAACAAGGGTGATGTACAGAGTTGTAGCAACTACAGGGGAATTAAGTTGATGAGCCACACAATGAAGATCTGGGAGAGAGTTGTGGAAGCAAGACTTAGACAAGATGTGACTATCTGTGAGCAGCAGTATGGTTTCATGCCAAGAAAGAGCACCACAGATGCCATCTTTGCTTTGAGGATGTTGATAGAGAAGTACAGAGAGGGTCAGAAAGAACTCCATTGTGTGTTTGTGGATTTAGAAAAAGCTTATGACAGGGTACCAAGAGAAGAGGTGTGGTATTGCATGAGGAAATCTGGAGTGGCAGAAAAGTATGTTAGACTGGTACAGGACATGTATGAGGACAGCAGGACAGTGGTGAGATGTGCTGTGGGAGTGACAGATAGCTTCAAAGTGGCGGTGGGATTGCATCAAGGATCGGCTCTGAGCCCCTTCCTGTTTGCTCTGGTGATGGACCGACTAACAGATGAGGTCAGGCAGGAATCCCCATGGACTATGATGTTTGCAGATGACATTGTGATCTGTGGTGAGAACAGGGAACAAGTGGAAGAGAACTTGGAGAGGTGGAGGTATGCTCTTGAAAGAAGAGGAATGAAAGTCAGCCGTAGTAAGACAGAGTACATGTGTGTGAATGAGAGGGAGGCCAGTGGAACAGTGAGGCTACAAGGAGCAGAGGTCACAAAGGTGCAGGACTTCAAGTACTTGGGGTCCACTGTCCAGGAAAATGGGGAATGTGGTAAAGAGGTGAAAAAGAGAGTCCAGGCAGGATGGAGTGGATGGAGAAAAGTTTCAGGAGTGATTTGTGACAAAAAGGTGTCAGCAAAGGTCAAAGGAAAAGTTTACAAGACAGTGGTGAGACCAGCTATGTTGTATGGTCTGGAGACAGTGGCATTGACAAAAAGACAGGAGAAAGAACTGGAAGTAGCAGAAATGAAGATGCTGAGGTTCTCCTTAGGAGTGACAAGGATGGATAAGATCAGGAATGAGATCATCAGAGGTACAGCACATGTTAAACAACTGGGAGATAAAGTTAGGGAGGCCAGACTGAGATGGTTTGGACATGTCCAGAGGAGGGACAGTGGGTATATTGGTAGAAGGATGTTAGAAATGCAGCTGCCAGGAAAAAGACAAAGAGGGAGACCAAAGAGGAGATATATGGATGCAGTTAGAGAGGACATGGAGGTAGTTGGAGTGAGGACAGAGGATGCAGAGGACAGAGTGAGGTGGAGGAGGATGACTCGCTGTGGCGACCCCTGAAAAGGGAAAAGCCGAAAGAAGAAGAAGAAGAAGAAGTTTAGCAAAATATGATGTATTGTGGTTCAAAACATCAAAGTTCATGCGCAATAATCCAGGTAGAAAATCCAAGAAAAATCAGTGAGGTCATCTGGACGATTTATTTTCTTTCTTTCTTTCTTTTTTTTATTTTTATTTTTTGAGTCGTTTGGTACTTCATCTAATGATTGAGGAAGTCCTTTGGATGAAGGACGAAATGTCTCAAAAAAAAAAAAAAAGAAGAAGAAGAAGAAAAAAGAAAGAAAGAAAAGAAATCATCCAGATGACCTGACTGAACTTTGCTGGATGATGTACTGTGCATAAAACAGAGAATTGTTTTATTCTGAAAAAGGCGTAACTCTTCCCTGTACACTGCATCACCAACATACATCAAGTTAGAAACAATTCACTGATGATTTCATCACCCACCTCCACCCACCTCCATCACCACCATCCTTTACTCCTTCTCTTTGCCACAGCATTCTAATCACCCTAATTAAAAGCTTTGTTCATTTAGAACTCTCTGATGACAATTTGTTTCACTCAACCCTACAGCAGTAGTAGCTGTGAAGAGAGGAGAATTAAATTTGATCTTGTGACAGCAATTATTAAATGCTCCCTCCTGGCCTCAATTAGGGCCCGCAGGCTAATGCTAACATGGCTAACCCTCATGCAACCACAAGGTGCCTGCTTTACTTCTTCTTGCGCAGCTTGATTTTGCAACTCTTTTGAATATACAAATGGTAAATGGTAAATGGAGCTTATTTATAT
>JBBPBX010018413.1:0-11151 GCA_038048925.1 Garcialebias charrua | reverse complement strand
TTTCAACTGCTATTTTCAGCCTTTTCTGCTACTCTAGCTACTATTTAGCTGTTTTACGCTAATTTTAGTTGTTGGGTTTTTTTTGCCACTAAATCCACATTTTTTTAAAGCTAATTTCAGCTCTTTCTGCGTCCCTCTAGTAGTTTAAGCTTCTTTATGCTTTTTTCTGCTACTTTTCGGCTGTATTTTTGTTGCTAATTTCAGCTTTTTTAGCTAATTTCCTAATTTTTGTAATAATTTATGCTTATTTAAACCTAATTCAACAAAAATGTGTTCTTTATGTTTTCTTCTGCTAATTTAGGCTTGTTCTTCCATTTCAGCTACATTTCAGCATGTTTTTAGCTAATTTCAGCTGTTTTTCAGCAGGTTCTTCAGCAACAAGCATTCACACTGCATTTTCACAGGAAAAGCAGTTTCTCTAGTTGGATTTAATTTGAACAACTTTGTCAGCTCCCACTGGTTGGCACCGTAAGGCCTAAAGACTAAAGCCCTGGGCTCCCATTCGGCCGCCTCAGCACCAGTATACACCAGTATACACCAGTATACACCAGTATACACCAGTGTAAACCAGTGTAAACCAGTATACACCAGTATACACCAGTGTAAACCAGTATACACCAGTATACACCAGTGTAAACCAGTATACACCAGTATACACCAGTGTAAACCAGTATACACCAGTATACACCAGTGTAAACCAGTATACACCAGTATACACCAGTGTAAACCAGTATACACCAGTATACACCAGTGTAAACCAGTATAAACCAGTATACACCAGTGTAAACCAGTATACACCAGTATACACCAGCACCTCCTCCATAGTTTGTTGTTCTCCAAAACAAATGGCTCACCAGTGAATTATCAGTTTGCAGTTTCTGACACTTTGTAACAATAAAAACAAACAACTTTAACATTTTGGTTTCCAGAGAAAAGGAGCTCAGCTGTTCAAAATGTCCGACCAGAAGATCCAAAGGACCTGACAGGAAACTACACTCGTCCTTTTGGGAGCCCCTCCTGCTGCCCTTGGGTCAAAAGGACCCATAAGGTCTCATGTCAGAGGCCCTGTGGGTTATTTGACCCAAGGGCAGCAGGAGGGTTGAGTTGGAAGAAGACATGTTGGTGTCTGGTTGAAGTTTCCTGCTGTCGGCACTTTTTCTCTGACAGTCTGGAGCTGCTGATTTGTTCAACTGGCTGCGTTCATTTCCCAGTTAAGACTTGATGGTTTTTTGTTTTTTAATTGGAGCACAACTGGGTGACCTTTGACCCACTTCTACAAACTTTCAAACATTACAAACAGCTTCTAGATGTGTGTCCTTCCTCATAAACAAAAAGTTGGTCCTGAAACCTAAACGTTTGATAAACAGACACCCGATCATCCTCACAATGAACTAACTGATGAACAGACACCGATCATCCTCACAATGAACTAAATGATGAACAGACACGATCATCCTCACAATGAACTAACTGATGAACAGAAACAATCATCCTCATGATGAACTTAACAGACATGATCATCCTCACAATGAACTAACTGATTAACAGACACGATCATCCTCACAATGAACTAACTGATGAACAGACACCCGATCATCCTCACAATGAACTAACTGATTAACAGAAACGATCATCCTCATGATGAACTTAACAGACACGATCATCCTCACAATGAACTAACTGATTAACAGAAACAATCATCCTCATGATGAACTTAACAGATACGATCATCCTCACAATGAACTAACTTATGAACAGACACATGATCATCCTCACAATGAACTAACTGATGAACAGAAACTATTATCCTCACAATGAACTAACTGATGAACAGACATTCAATCATCCTCACAATGAACTAACTGATTAACAGAAACGATCATCCTCACAATGAACTAACTTATGAACAGACACCCGATCATCCTCACAATGAACTAACTGATGAACAGACATGATCATCCTCACAATGAACTAACTGATGAACAGACACAATCATCCTCACGATGAACTAACTGATGAACAGACACCCAATCATCCTCACAATGAACTAACTGATGAACAGACACCCGATCATCCTCACAATGAACTAACTGCTTAACAGAAACTATCATCCTCACAATGAACTAACTGATGAACAGACATCCAATCATCCTCACAATGAACTAACTGATTAACAGAAACGATCATCCTCACAATGAACTAACTGATGAACAGACATAGTTCCCTTATCAGTCATGTCACTCGGTGCAACATAAATGCTATGGGAATTGCGCCCCCGCGCGATTACCTGAAGGAATACAATCACGCCTTTACGGCAGGGGCGTCAGCGTCACGCCAGAGACCTCGCCCTCTGGGTATTTAAGGCGCTGACGCCCATCCATCGTCCTCTTATTGCCCTTCACCTCGCTTAAACCTGAACTTTCTCTTCGCGGGACTTCTCTGTTGCTTCATTGCTCAACCAGAGGTGAGCTTGCTCCCTACACAGGGCGTACAGAGAATTATTCCTGCGTACTGCTGGGCTAGCGAAAGCTAGTCCGGCACATTTTTCCTTAACCCCAAAGTTTTTTCTTCTCCTCTTTCCGCAGACTGCTTCGCTCGACGGCGCTAACTGCGTCACACCGCTACCTCTGCTAATTCGTAGCAGGCTAGCCAGCGAAAGCGACGCGACGGAGGAGACGTCTCAAATAAAAAGAAAAAGGATTTTGGAAGGACTCGCTCGTCTTATCTCGGACATGCCTCCGGAGAAAGGAAAGCGAAAGACAAGATTTCCGAAAAAGACCAGCAGGACGGCAAGCCCAACCTCGCGCACCTGCCCCAACGGCTGCGGTTTTTCCCTCTCAGCGACGGACACCCACGAGGCCTGTCCCATCTGCCTGGGGATGCTACATGCGAAGATGGCGCTGGATGCGCCCGACTCTTGCCCACACTGCAGCCAGATGCTGGAGGCGGTGAGGAGGCACTGGGCGGATGACAGCACCCGAGTCGAATGGGGCGACAGCCCAGATGTGCTGGCTCCCATGGTGGACTTGACAGTTGAATTCGACACTCGAGGCATGATGAACGAGGACGAGATTTCGATTTCAGCCTCAGGTGAATTTTCTGCGGATGACGCCGACGTTGAATACGAGGAACAGGGAGAAGACCTCTCCCGCATACCGGCGCCTGTGCTCCCGGAGACTGACTTTTCCATCCCTGCTCTGTTCAACTTGTGTCACAGAGCAGCGGATGCGCTACAGATCCCATGGCCGGAGCCTCCACCTCGTCAACAGGTCACGAGGTTGGCAGGAAATTATTTTTATTCGAAGCAGCAGGCCGCCCGTAGGCAAAGGATGCCCATCTTTCTGGATTTCCTCACAGAGCTGACTCGCACCTGGTCTCAGCCCAGAGCTCCCATGCTGCTGCCGCTCTCCCAGATCCTTGACGTGGATGGGATGGATGAAGCGGGTATAGCCAATGTGCCTCAAATGGAGGACATGCTGGCATCTCATCTGGCTCCCAAATCATCTGGGACAAAACCAACTCTCCCCAGCAAAGCCTGTCGAGCCTCGGCTTCTCTGCTCAAGAAATGCTACAGAGCTCCAGGCCTCGCGGCACGCGCAATGAACGCGTCCTCCATGATGCAAGCATACCTGGCTGAAAAACTGCAGGAGCTCCAGGTAACGACAGACAAGCAAGCTGCCGCCGGCGTGCTGGATGAAGCCCGCAGTGCAACAGACTTTGTGCTCCGCATGATGGGGACAACAGCTGTTGCACAAGGCAGAGGCATGGCTGAGGTGGTCATCGCACAACGCTATCTGTGGATGACCCTAACTGACCTCCCGGAGGGACAAAGAATTCCTTTTCTCCATCATTCGATAGACCCGACGGGACTGTTTGGAAAAGCTCTGGATCGAATTCAAACCAGGCTGGACCAGAGGCGCAAACAGGCTGAGGCTCTCCGGGTAGGCATCCCCAGAAGATCCTCCCCCCCTCCCCCCAGGGAGTTAGCTGGGAGTAGAGCCCCGCAGCCTCGACACCACTCAGCCACACGTGCCCTATCGCAAAAGCGGCCGACATACGAGGCCGAGCACCGGCAGAGACCACCGTCGGGCCCACCTCGGACCGAACACGACTGGAGTAAAAACAGATTTGTTCCCAGCCAAGCGGTCCGACACAGGGCCTCCTCTGTGAATCGGGACACCAGACAGAAGCGTGCCTGATGAACCAGGCCTGCTTCTTGACTTTACAGGATCCCCCGCCCAAGCGGTATGGGAAATGACCTTTTCACGTCCAGACTTTGTTTGTAGCACGGTACAAAAAGCTGGTGACTTTGTTTTAGGCACAAATCATGTTCTTTCTGCTGTGAGTGACATAAAGTCAAATATGTTGTTACACATAAGCACAAATAAAGCTAAAAAAACAGCCCCTCTCTGTTTCTTGACTAAAAAACAAAACAAAAAAACAACAACAAACACAGTAACATCAGCAGCACGGTCCCCTCTATTCTTCCAGCCGATATAAAGGGCGGGGGCCATCATTCCCCCCCTCCCTCATGGCTCACGGGGTGCTAGCCTAATCAATAAGCCCCAGCAGGGATGCCTCAGGTCTGTCTGCAACAGACAGGCCCAGAGGCGCCTGCAAGCAGGCTTGTCAGTCCTCACAGAGACAGGTGAGGGGGGTCACGTGTTCCAGCCCCCGCTCCGTTGTAAACCACGGGGCCGGCAATACACAAATCAAACAAACCCGTGACACGTCCGCGCTCCAGGGGTGCGCGCCGACAGAATCTGATAACCCACCTTCCTGGCCACCTATTCAACGGATGCCAGTAAGTGACGGGGGGGTCACGGCAGAAGCCCGCAGGCCAACACCAGTATCACACGTTCACAAAGACAGTTGTGATGAAACTGCAGCGTGTGTAAACACTCAGTGCAGAACAGAAATGGCACCAGGGCTAAATCAGACTCCTCTTCCCTTTAATCGAAGAGGACTGAACTTTCTGTCACCAACCAATCTAAAGTCTGCTCAACACAAAGGACCATCTCGAACAGCTCCACATCCTCATGCTGAAGCTGTCCCTTTATCCTCAGTGGGTGACACGCCATGCTCAAGCGGTGATCCTACAGCGTGTGACCGCGCTCGCTGTACTGACTCAGCTCTGCTCTTAAACGACCCCCCTCCCACCATGTGAAACACAGCTCCCCGGAGGTTCGTCAGGCTCTAGGGCTCTGATGAGGCCGGAGACCAGTAAACCAGACCCAACCAGGAAACGGGCTGGAGTCAGGAGATCTGCTCGTATACAAAACTTGCAACCCCTCCGAACCATGACTCCCAACAAAAAGAGGAAAAACAGACATTCTGTTCCGCTTTTGTCTAATAATGACAGCAGATTGCCTCTGCCTCCAAACATTCTCGATCAGAGTAGTGTGGTGGTACATCTGCAGGAAGGCCCTCTCCCTAATGTGGTTGGCCTTCAAGGGACCAGAGAAATCAGGGCCCTTGAGGGAGAGCTGGTTCCACCACCTGCTCCTCTCCAGGGACCCTCCACATCACCAGAAGGAACAGTCTCGCCACTTAGGCTGAGAACTGTGGCTAATTTTAGCTTGGTGGCGGAGAGGAACAAACTGGTGGCCTCAGGCCTGCCCGAGAACGTGGTAATTACCATTCAAAACGCACGAGCTGTGTCAACACAGTCTCTATATGCCCGGAAATGGCGTATTTTTGAAGCTTGGTGCATTGAAAGAAATATTATTTCTTATTCATGTGACTTGGCCCAGCTCCTCACCTTTCTTCAGGACCTGCTGGAGAAAGGTTGTTCTTTCTCAACCATTAAGGTGTTTTTATCAGCAATTTCGGCCTGTCACGAGGGCTGGGGGAGCAGGACGCCTGGCGCGCACCCACTCATATTAAGATTTATGAAGGGCGTGCTAAGGAAGAGACCCCCCAGCAGGATCTTGGCCCCTGGATGGGATCTTAGTATGGTCTTGGGGGCTCTCTGTGATCCCCCATTCGAACCACTGAGCGACATTAAGATAGATTTATTATCTTATAAGACCGCTCTACTCCTGGCTCTTTGCTCGGCAAAACGTGTGGGTGACCTCCATGCTTTGTCCGTACACCCAATGTGTACCAGGTTCGCCCCTGACAGGTCAAAGGTCACCCTAAGGCCTAATCCCGCATATATCCCCAAGGTCTTGACTTTGAACCCCAGAAGTCTGGACTTTGATCTCTCTTCTTTTCCACCTGCTCCTGTCCTCACTCAGGAACAGAAAGGGCTGAAGGCTCTCTGCCCTGTGAGAGCTTTAAGCGCTTACATGCAGAGAACAGCTGAATGGAGAAAAACAAATCAACTGTTTGTGCGGTTTGCTGCACCAGCTACAGGAAAGGCCCTATCAAAGCAGCGCCTCTCACACTGGGTGACTGAGGCCATAAAAAGGGCGTACAGTAGCAAAGGTCAACAGGTGCCCTCTGGAGTGCGTGCTCACTCCACTCGGGGCTTGGCCACCTCGTGGTCACTGTTCAAGGGTGTACCAGTTGCAGACATCTGTGCTGCTGCGAACTGGAGCTCAATGAACACGTTTGCAAAGCATTACAGTTTGGATGTTACTGCGTGTGATGTCACTCAGGCTGTCCTTTCTAACACACAGTAGAAAGCAGCCTTGGGATGCCTTTTGAATAAAGGCGGACGTTCACACTAGCATGCATTTTACTGAGCATTTCAAGGGCGTGATTGAATTACGTTCCCATAGCATTTATGTTGCACCGAGTGACATGACTGATAAGGGAACTGAAAGTTATGCACCATAACTCATGTTCCCTGAAGGAAGGGAACGAGGTGCAACATACCTGGCCCTTTCAATGCTGAAAGCTCGGTGAAGTGCATTTTGGAGGACGATGGACGGGCGTCAGCGCCTTAAATACCCAGAGGGTGGGGTCTCTGGCGTGACGCTGACGCCCCTGCCGTAAAGGCGTGAGTGTGGTCCTTCAGGTAATCGCGTGGGGGTGCAATTCCCATAGCATTTATGTTGCACCATGTTCCCTTCCTTCAGGGAACATGAGTTATGGTGCATAACTTTCAGATCTTCCTCACAATGAACTAACTGATGAACAGAGACAAAATCATCCTCACGATGAACTAACTGATGAACAGACACATGATCATCTTCCCAATGAACTAACTGATGAACAGAAACTATCATCCTCACAATGAACTAACTGATGAACAGACATCCAATCATCCTCACAATGTACTAACTAATGAATAGAAACGATAATCCTCACAATTAACTAACTGATAAACAGACACTGATCATCCTCACAATGAACTAACTGATGAACAGACACATGATCATCCTCATGATGAACTAACTGATGACCAGACACATGGTCATCCTCACAATGAACTAACTGATGAACAAAAACTATCATCCTCACAATGAACTAACTGATGAACAGACATCTAATCATCCTCACAATGAACTAACTAATGAACAGAAACGATCATCCTCACAATGAACTAACTGACAAACAGACACTGATCATCCTCACAATGAACTAACTGATTAACAGACACCCGATCATCCTCACAATGAATATCTGATGAACAGACACGGTCATCCTCATGACGAACTAACCGATGAACAGACACAAACATCCTCAAAATGGACTAACTGATGAACAGACACGATCATCATCACAATAAACCAACTGATGAACAAACACCCAATCATCCTCATGATGAACTAACTGATGAACAGACACCAGAACATCCTCACAATGAACTAACTGATTAATAGAAACTATCATCCTTACAATGAAGTAACTGATGAACAGACACCTGATCATCCTCACAATGAACTAACTGATGAACAGACATCCAATCAACCTCACAATGAACTAACTTATGAACAGAAACACGTTCATCTTCACGATGAACTAACTGATGAACAGACATGATCATCCTCATGATGAACTAACTGATGAACAGACTTGCGATCATCCTCACAATGAATATCTGATGAACAGACACGGTCATCCTCATGATGAACTAACTGATGAACAGACACAATCGTCCTCAAAATGGATTAACTGATGAACAGACACAATCATCCTCACAATGCACTTACTGATGAACAGACATGATCATCCTCATTATGAACTAACTGATGAACAGACATGATCATTCTCATAATGAATTTACTGATGAACAGACATGATCATCCTCATGAACTAACTGATGAACAGACACCCAATCATCCTCACAATGAATATCTGATGAACAGACACGTCATCCTCATGATGAATTAACTGATGAACAGACACAATCATCCTCAAAATGGACTAACTGATGAACAGACATAATCATCCTCACAATGAACTTACTGATGAACAGACACGATCATCCTCATGATGAACTAACTGATGAACAGACACATGATCAGCCTCATTATGAACTAACTGATAAACAGACATGATCATTCTCACAATGAACTAACTGATGAACAGAAACACGTTCATCTTCACGATGAACTAACTGATGAACAGACATGATCATCCTCATGATGAACTAACTGATGAACAGACTTGCGATCATCCTCACAATGAATATCTGATGAACAGACACGGTCATCCTCATGATGAACTAACTGATGAACAGACACAATCGTCCTCAAAATGGATTAACTGATGAACAGACACAATCATCCTCACAATGCACTTACTGATGAACAGACATGATCATCCTCATTATGAACTAACTGATGAACAGACATGATCATTCTCATAATGAATTTACTGATGAACAGACATGATCATCCTCATGAACTAACTGATGAACAGACACCCAATCATCCTCACAATGAATATCTGATGAACAGACACGTCATCCTCATGATGAATTAACTGATGAACAGACACAATCATCCTCAAAATGGACTAACTGATGAACAGACATAATCATCCTCACAATGAACTTACTGATGAACAGACACGATCATCCTCATGATGAACTAACTGATGAACAGACACATGATCAGCCTCATTATGAACTAACTGATAAACAGACATGATCATTCTCACAATGAACTAACTGATGAACAGAAACACGTTCATCTTCACGATGAACCAACTGATGAACAGACACAATCATCCTCACAATGAATATCTGATGAAAAGACACAATCATCCTCATGATGAACTAACTGATGAACAGACACCCGATCATCCTCACAATGAATATCTGATGAACAGACACGGTCATCCTCATGACGAACTAACTGATGAACAGGCACAACCATCCTCAAAATGGACTAACTGATGAAAAGACACCCAATCATCCTCACGATGAACTAACTTATGAACAGACACATGATCATCCTCATGATGAACTAACTGATGAACACACACACAATCATCCTTACAATGAACTAACTGATGAACAGACACACGATCATCCTCGCATTGAACTAACTGATGAACTGACACGATCATCCTTACAATGAACTAACTGATGAACAGACACACGATCATCCTTACAATGAACTAACTGATGAACAGACACACGATCATCCTCACAATGAACTAACTGATGAACAGACACACGATCATCCTCACATTGAACTAACTTATGAACAGACACGATCATCTTCACGATGAACTAACTGATGAACAGACACACGATCATCCTCATGATGAACTAACTGATGAACAGACACACGATCATCCTCACAATGAACTAACAGATGAACAGACACACGATCATCCTCACATTGAACTAACTGATGAACAGACACACGATCATCCTCACATTGAACTAACTGATGAACAGACACGATCATCCTCACGATGAACTAAGTGATGCTCTTCTGACATCAGACAACACACACAGAGAGTGTGGTGTTTGTGTGTTTTCTACCTGACAGCCGGATGAGGAGGTCAGACGCCATCTTGGTGCCGACATCAGGGCTGAACAGAGAGGTGGCTGCTGGGAAAGGGCTTGAACCTGCGGCGTGCGACGCAGACACGCTGAGCGCGCGGGCCTCGTTGTGTGTGTTTGTGTGTGTGTGTCGCTTGGCTGCATCAGAGGAGGAGGAGGCCTGCAACACACTCGACCCACGCTTCATGTTTAAACAATAAAAACAATAAAACCAAGAGTCAAAACTCAGAAAGAGAGGAGGTGGAGGAGGTGGAGGAGGAGGAGGAGGTGGAGGAGGTGGAGGAGGAGGAAGGCGGTGTTGCTAAAATAGGACGGCCGTGTTTTCTAACATATGGCAGCATGGTGGAGAGACGACAGAGACGGGCTCCTCACATCGACTCTCGCTGACCTGGAAGACAGAAAAAGAGACGGATGGACAGAGGAGGAGGAGAGGGAGGAAGAGAGGATGAAGGGCGGGAGGGGACAAGTGGAGGATGAGGAGGGGAGGACGAACAAAGTGAATCTGTGAATTAATAAATTATTGAATGGAGAGAGCCTGATAATAAGGAGAAAAATCATCATCGCCATGGTAACAGTGTCATCATCCTGCCTTGACCTTCTCCCCCCCTCCCCCCACCTCGATCACCAATATGATCAATAATCGTCAATGACCTCGTCAGGCTGCAGCCATCTGCTCGTCTTCATCACCAGGGTCCAGCTCAGACGTAGAAAACGAAACCGGTGTTTTAATTTTCTGTTTCTATCGATTTTAGTTCATTAAAAATAAATAAATAAAACTCTAAATGAAGATTTATATCCAGGTTGAGATGAATCAACATGAATTAGAAAAGTTTTGACTTTAAAAAAGAATTATGAAATACAGAATTCTTTTATAAAAATATTATCGGACCAAAAAGTGAATCTACGATTAAAACAGTAAAAATACAGTTTTACATTAAATTACTAAATATTTCCAAATAAGCTTAAATAAACAAGTGAAATAAACTTAAATTAAAAAAATCTTTATTTTCTTCTTTCGGCTGCTCCTTCTTCAGGGACGACTTCCCTGACCCGACCACAGACACTGAGCTACCACAGCCCTCTGAGTGGAGAGGGGAGCTGCCATCAGGGGCGCAGATAGTGGGGGTTAAGAGCCTTGCTCAAGGGCCCAGGGTGGGGCAGATAATAATAATAATAATAATAAATTCAATTTATACCGCACTTTTCATTAATAAAAATCTCAAAGTGCTAAGAGATGCCAG
>JBBPBX010018412.1:31111-45636 GCA_038048925.1 Garcialebias charrua | reverse complement strand
TTTATATTCTTTATGTATTTTATATCTCTGGAGCTGAGGTCACCGAGGTGGTTAAAAAGCTCCGTGGTGGCAGGGCTCCGGGGGTGGATGAGATTCGCCCTGAGTTCCTTAGGGCTCTGGATGTTGTGGGGTTGTGTTGGCTTACGCGACTCTGCAATATCGCGTGGACATCGGGGGCAGTTCCCTTGGATTGGCAGACTGGGGTGGTGGTTCCCCTATTCAAAAAGGGGGACCGTAGGGTGTGTTCCAACTATAGGGGGATCACACTCTTAAGCCTCCCTGGTAAGGTCTATTCAGGGGTTCTGGAGAGGAGGGTCCGTCGGATAGTCGAACCTCGGATTCAGGAGGAGCAGTGTGGTTTTCGTCCTGGTCGTGGAACACTGGACCAGCTCTACACCCTCAGCAGGGTCCTGGAGGGTGCGTGGGAGTTTGCCCAACCAGTTTACATGTGCTTTGTGGACTTGGAGAAGGCATTCGACCGCGTCCCTCGGGGGGTTCTGTGGGGGATACTCCAGGAGTATGGGGTACCAGGCCCTTTGATACAGGCTGTTAGGTCCCTGTTTGACTTGTGTCAGAGCTTGGTCCGCCTTGCCAGCAGTAAGTCGGGCTCGTTTCTGGTGAGAGTTGGACTCCGCCAAGGTTGCCCTTTGTCACCGATTCTGTTCATAACTTTTATGGATAGAATTTCTAGGTGCAGCCAAGGTGTTGAGGGGTTCCGTTTTGGTGTTCTTAGGATTGCTTCTCTCTTTTTTGCAGATGATGTGGTCCTATTGGCTTCATCAGGCCATGATCTACAGCTTTCACTGGAGCGGTTTGCAGCCAAGTGTGACGCGGCCAGAATGAGGATCAGTTCCTCCAAATCCGAGGCCATGGTCTTGAGCCGGAAAAGGGTAGATTTCGCTCTCCGGGTCAGGGAGGAGGTCCTGCCCCAAGTGGAGGAGTTTAAGTATCTCGGGGTCTTGTTCACAAATGAGGGAAAACTGGAGCATGAGATCGATAGGCGGATAGGTGCAGCGTCCGCAGTGAAGCGGGCGCTGTACCGGTCTGTCGTGGTGAAGAGAGAGCTGAGTCAAAAGGCAAAGCTCTCAATTTACCGATCGATCTACGTTCCCACCCTCATCTATGGTCATGAGCTTTGGGTTGTGACCGAAAGAACGAGATCTCGGATACAAGCGGCTGAAATGAGTTTTCTCCGCAGGGTGTCTGGACTCTCCCTTAGAGATAGGGTGAGAAGCTCAGTCATCCGGGAGGGACTCAGAGTAGAGCCGCTGCTTCTCCACATCGAGAGGAGCCAGTTGAGGTGGCTCGGGCATCTGGTTAGGATGCCTCCTGGACGCCTCCCTGGTGAGGTGTTCCGGGCATGTCCCACCGGGAGGAGACCCAGAGGAAGACCCAGGACACGCTGGAGGGACTATGTTTCTCGGCTGGCCTGGGAATGCCTTGGGATTCCCCTGGAGGAGCTGGCCCAAGTGGCTGGGGAGAGGGAAGTCTGGGCCTCCTTACTTAGGCTGCTACCCCCGCGACCCGACCCCGGATAAGCAGAAGAGAATGGATGGATAGATGGATGGAATCGGTGGGTTCCTGGGATATCAACAAATTAGGAAGACGTCGGCAGCAGTATTGGCACTGATGAGGCTGCCTGCCTTGTATGAAGGTTTGAACCATGCTACGAGCTCTCAAGACTATGCTGTGTAGGAATCGATCTTGGAGAATGCTACTTGCATGGACGGAGGTTTGACCACAACATCTAGATGTTTGGATTTGCCACTGAGAGTACCAGCAAAAGACTGAAGACAGATGTGAAATCAGTAAAGTCTGTCTGTCCCAAAACAACTACTATGATAATAATAATAATAAACTTTATTTGTATAGCACCTTCCTACAATGCCTTGTATTGACCAAGGTGCTTAACAGGACAGAAAATATAAAAACTGGTACAACAAATCAGTGAAAATAGAATAAAAAACAACAGCAATAAAAGGAGGCAATGGAAATAAAAATGCTACATACTAAAATACCAAAGTAATAAAAGTTACACACTGAAAGCTTTTTTGAACAAGTGGGTCTTCAGTCTGGTTTTGAACAGAGTCAGATCAGAGGTGGCACGCAGCTCAAGGGGGAGACTGTTCCAGGCTTTTGGGCCGGCAACAGAAAAGGACCGGTCTCCCCATTGTTTGTACCTTGAGCGAGGCACCTCCAGCAGGTGTTGACTGGCAGATCGTAAAGCTCTGCTGGGGTGATGGACTTTCAAAAGTTCCGAGATGTACAGAGGTGCAAGTCCATTCAGAGCTTTGAAAACAAACAGCAGCAGCTTGAACTGTATCCTGAACTGAACCGGGAGCCAGTGTAGAGAGGACAGGACAGGAGTAATGTGTTCATATTTCCGTGTGTTGGTCAAAAAGCGTTTATTAAAAGCGTACTGTTTATTGGAAATTGGCTCCCCGACCAGGCCACCATATCTCAAATTCTCCTGGAGGTTTTGTAAATCATGATGCTTTGCTCTGCCCACTCCCTCCCTGCACACTCCCCCATCCTTATCAGAGCGAGCCGGCTGAATAAACACTGTACAGTCTTTATCAAGACTATGGAACTTCTGGTTGTGTTCACGGATAATCTCCCCCCACCCCACCCTGAAAACATCTACGGACCCTTATCAGAGCGAGCCACCTGAATACTGTGCCATCTTTATCAGGACTATGGAACTTCTGGTAGTGTTCACTACTAGCAATGATGCAAATAAAGACATTTTGATTAAACTTTAAAAACAATGTTATTTATGAACTAATGCAATCCTTCTCAGACTCTGTATTGTGAATAACTCTCAACTACAACTACATCAGATATTAGCTCAATATCTGTTAAACCGGCTGCGTTGTAGCCATTTTGTGTTTTCTAACGTTAGGTGGCAGTGGCAGCCATTTTGAATTGTGCTGACTCCGAAAGATGATCAGTTGTAGATGCTCATCCAATGGTGACTTTTTTCATTAATCTTTTATTTATACAGGTTAGTCTCATTGAGCCACAAGGATTGAGTCTCACTTTGAGAGTTTCATTAAAATCCATCCAGTGGTGCATGAGATATTTTGCTAACAGTGTTGATTTCACCAGTTAATGCCAACATGTGTGAGCGATTTACAGTAGAATGTCAGCTACTTTCACTAAATCTTAGCTCAATCTCCATAAAATTGTCTGTGTCATGGGATATTTTGCTAACAGACACAGATAAACACAGAAATGTACAAACTGTTCTCACCTGCTTTTGGCTTTCAGCGAAAGGTTGTTTCAAGGGTGTAGTGTAACACAATGACATGTTGATAACCGTGGCCCAGTCGTTGGGAGGTGAATCCAAATTAAGACCCGTCTCTTCAAACTGATCATCATGTCGATAAGCGAGGAATAAAACAAGATTGGAAACATTTTACTGTACGCAGATCACGCAACATAATGAGGATATCCCAATCAATATTAGAGTTCAATAGTCCTCCGTTACCTGCTGAATACGTGAAACGTCGGGGTACCTGAGGTTTGTTAACAACATGGATATTATCCCGTATAGATTACAGTTGTACATTAAAGGAAGTTTGTGCAGAAAGACTTATTTTGTGTTTGCTAACAGTACATGGATGATGAGTAGATGGTGTCAGAATTACACTTTGGAAAGCTGAAGGGACGAAGCGCAGAAAAAAATGCTGCTGAAGCTTTTTATTTGCTTGACACAAGTTGGTTCTCTTGGCAGAGAAAAAGCTAATTAGAGCTGCTGATGAGAAACACTCATGCAGTTAACGAACCAGAACAGGAAGAAAAAAAATGTGGCAACTTTCTTGTCTAATTTGATTAAATACAGAGATTCTAGTTCTGCTGTATAAGTGGAAGGAGGGAAGTGTTTTTTATCTGTTGGTTTTGTCAGGGGAGGAGTTGGCCACGCAAGAAATATGAACCGCAAAGTTTCGCTGCTGTTCTCTGGAGAGAGTGGGTCCCGAGGCGCTGGTCTTGATGGATGAGTTACAGCAAAGCGTGCAGTCCTGAGGGGTTTCCCTCTTCCCTCATACATCCACTGCATGCCTGCAATAAAAGGACAAGCTTTTAATCGTTGGGCAAACATAAAATATAAAGAAGTTTAAATATTTGTGTTTTAGACCCTCCTGCTGGCCTTGGATCAAAATGACCCGTGGCTGAGACCTCGGAGGTCATTTCTGACTCCTGGATGTGTTAGGCCAAAACTGACCCATACATCCTGACTAAAACCTCGTAGCATGATGCTGCCACCACCATGCTTCACTGTGGATTTTGTGTTTTTTATACTTGTTCCTGCACCAAACTGATCTTTAAGAATTGCAGCTAAACTTCCATCAAACCACAACACATTTGTTTTACGTTCTTCGGAGACTTTTTGTATTCTACTATCTTTTGCCAGACTTGGATGCTTTCAGTGTTCCCCTTACCATTATACAAGCGGTGCGCCCCAACCTGTCAACAGAACCGAGCTCCCTGTCTACTGAACCGAACACCGTTGTCGACAAATGACGGCACTGACGTAGCGCTAAGCTAGCGGTGCGTAATACAGACATGCTAGCTAAAAAGCTAAGTAGCGCTCCATTTCCCTGCCTACCGAACCATCTCCCAACCCCCCTCCACTCGAAAACTGTTGGTACAAACAGCATGCAACACTGATGTGTCTCGGTCTCCACCGTCTCCATACACCCCCACCCTGTCGACAAAAATTGCGGAAGATATGAGCGCCCTGCCAAGGCAAGTAGGGGAAACACTGGCTTTACTTTTAAGAAAGGCTTCCCCACCCCAGAATCCAGGCCTATGGAGAACACAGATTGTTGTCACATGTACAAGTCGTTTTCATCTCTTTTCGTCAGTTTTGAAGGGACATCAAGTTTTCAGTATTGTTACTGTTGTCTCATATGGGGCACTGGGGCTGTGGCTGAGTGGTTAGAGCAGTCGTCCTCCAATGCAAGAGTTGGGGGTTCGAATCCACCAGCAGTCACATGCCGGAGTGTCCTTGGGCAAGACACTGAACCCCTCACTGCCTCTGATGTGTCCCATCGGTGTATGAATATGATAAAGCTCTAATGAGTTTCAAAATTTGTATGCCTCTTTTGTGACTGTCTATTGTTGTCGTTGTTATTCACTGTCGTCATCACTCTTTGTTAAGAAATCAGGACTCTGTTGTAAATGAGTCCGCGAGGCTCAATGGGATTCACCTGTCTACATAAGGTTGAATGAAAAAAAAGGTTGTTTTCACACCTGATAGTCCAGTAGACTCTGTTCTATTGGGGACCAAAATTTGGAACATTTGTTTACATTTTCAGCTGGTGCGGTTCACATTCACACTGCACCGAGTCAATCGAGCCAACCTGTTCCCCCCTTCGCCTGTCATGGCGCTGCACCAAGAACTACTGAAGGAAATGACATGAAAACCTCTGAAGAAGATACTAAGTGCAACTTCCTTCTGTAAATCAAAACAAAAATGGAGTGGCGTCAAATTTGAGCAGTTTTAGGATTTCTGTTTTGTCTGCGGCTCATGTACCAAACATTTTTCAACAATTTACTCGGCATGAGCAGAAGATGAGGAAGACCATGGAGAATGTTTTTTACACAAGGCGGCTGCGAAGGCTCCGTATGAGGTAAGAGCACATTTGTTTTGGTTGTATTTACCCAGAATACCCTGTGCTGGAGTCCACTTCCTGCTTTTGGAGTGGTCTCTGGTCTGCTTGCATTCACAATGGATTCGAACCGCATTCGAGCTCACTTCAACCGAACCAAGACCTAGGTATTTAGGCGGACCAGAGTTTGCTTTTCTGGTCCGTATCAAAGTTCGATTGCGCATTCACACCACCCCAAATGAACAAGACTTTCTAGGCAAACAGACTTAAGTTCGATTAAGGTGGATTAAACAGGGCTTGTGTGAATGCACCCTTAGCAATCGCACCTGTATTTCGAGCCACTAGCTTAGCATTACGTCAGTGCCGACAGGGGGCCGGGATGTGCGCGGTTCGATAGTCGCATTCTCAGTTCTTTTGACGTGACGCCCGCTTGCATAATGGTAGGGGAAACTGATTTACTCAACTCTAATACCCATGTTCTCTGAGTTCTGCCTGTAAAATGGGTTCTAAACGTAAGAAATGTAACTAAACTAACCATCAAGCTCATTTTGACAACTGTGTTCCTATTTTTTTTTGTTTTGTTTTGCTTTTAACTCCGTGTTTGTTTTTTGCTGAGGTTTAAATCAAAAATAGATCTTTAGTGCATATCAAGTTACCTTTGATGGCTGCAAACAGCAAATAAAACAACGGGTAACTACATTACAATCTCTCACACATAAACCCACCTGGTCGGATGGACACCCACAGCCGATTCCTCATAGACCTGACGCTTTGATGCCGTGAGAATGATGGAAAACTCCCATTTCCTGCCCGATACAGACTGAACCACAAGGACACTCAAACACCTTCAGAGAGACATAAGAATCACAAATGAACACATTACAGGCTGAATTACATTAGTGTATTAACTAAACAAATTGTTTGTACTTGCTCTAAACGTTAGAACCAGCAGGTGGGAACAACAAACTCCAAATTAAACGGTCTTCCTAAAAGAGTTTTAAAATCTTTTTAATTGTTTCAGCGCACAGCTCTCTTGTTGGGTTCAGGATTCCTGCTGATGAGACAGCAAACAGTTCTTCATGGTCTATGCATGTTTGCCTTTAACGTTTGACTTACAAGGTCTTACAAGATTTCCTAATTGTTTTTATCTGATTCACTGTTTGGAAAAGCTAATGGTAATACAGTAAATACACCAATTTACAATTAGAGTAAGAAGTTTAAACATTCACTTTGGGCCTTTATTGATCGATTTGAACTGTTCTTTTTCAAGAGTGGAATGCAACGCAACTTCAACGATAGTGAAAACCAGGAATTGGGTGCACAAGTTTAAATTTATTGTGGAAATTGTTTTGCCTGCCATGAATTGAAGACAGCTGGAACACCAGCGTGCGTCCCTGTCTACAGTGAAAATAGTTTTGCATACAGTGACTGCTTTAAAAGTGGCACCATCAAGCCTGACTGAAAGAAGCAGCTGCCCGTGGATCCGTTAAATGCCTCCAGGGGAAGAAAAAAAAAGTTTTCTGGTCAGACAAAACAAAGGCTGAGCCACAATGAAAAGAAGGTTTTCAAACCTAAAACCACCTGAAACCACTATGGAGAATGCTGTTTGTGGAATCCATTTTGTTTGGTGGCTTCTCAGATTGAGAAAGTCCTTTGGATGAAAGACAACTGAGCATTGTTGGATTTTTACATAGATTATTGAGCATGAACTTTGGTCTAAAACCACTGCATTAACTGTTAAGCATGGTGGTGGTTGCATCATGTTGTGTTAACGGTGCACAACGTGGATGAAATAATGAAAGAGGACTACCTTCAAACCATTACACTTAACCTTAAATCAGTGGTTGAACATTGGACAAAGTTGTGTGGGGCGACATCAGAACTGGTTACTGACTGGATAAATCCGGTTAGCATTATGCTTCACCACCCAAAAAGTCTTAAATGGTAAATGGTAAATGGAGCTTATTTATATAGCGCTTTCCAGCCCCCTGTGAGGAGCCCCAAAGCGCTTTACAATACCAACCATCCACCCATTCATACACACATTCATACACCGGTAGCGGCGACTGCCATGCAAGGCGCCTTCCAGTCCTACCGGGAGCAACTCGGGGTTAAGTGTCTTGCCCAGGGACACAACGACACATGGTGTGAGGAACCGGGATTCGAACCTCCAAACTTCCGATCGGGGGACGACTGCCATTACCACTACGCCACGGCCGCCCACTAACCTTATTGAAAATATGTGGATTATAGCCCTTTTCAGATCATAGTTTCATAACAAACATGTAAACACGAGTTCCCATTCATGACTCATTCTGTAAGGTTCAGGCTCGGGAAGAAAAATGTATAGAATCAAAACTCTTCAGGACTTACAGGTACTTCTTGACTGGAAAATTACTCAGGGAATGGTGAACGCGAAGGAGACAGAAGAACCGCACAAGGGCGACAAGTCACAAACAATGCACAGATCAGGAGTGAAGGACAGAGCACAAATATATACAGACAACTAATCAGGGGAACAGGGAACACGTGGGAAGAGTGAGCCAAGGAAACTACACAGAGGAGAACAACAGGCAGGAAGGACAAACTGAAGAACCAGAAAGCCAACAAGTGGAAAAATTCACCAGGTAAATCTCACACCATGACAAACTCACCTCACACAAGGTGATCTGGTGAGATCTTGGCCTGTGTCTACTACCATAACTTTGCTGCCAGGATCGCAGTGCCAAAGAAGCGTGGTGTAGAACTCAACTGAGGTGAACGCAGTGCAAGTAAAACATGTGTCAGCATTTCCCCAGTACTCAGTGTTGTAGTCAAGACCACCTAACCCGAGACCAAGTCAAGATCAAGACCAGAGTGTACCGAGACTGAGACATGACCAAGACTTTTGGAGTCTGAGACCATCAAGACCAAGACTGAGGGAGGGCAAGACCAAGTCAAGACCAAGACCTCATGTCTTGGAGCTCAATCTTTTCACATATTATCTGACTTATACTATACTGTCACAACATAGTGACAGTTTTAACAAATATGTAAATAACATACTGTATGTAACTTTTATAAAAAACTTTTTTTAAATAAAAGTTACATACTGTTACATACAGTTACATACATTTCACTCCCCTCAGGACGGAGGTTGAGGAGCATCAAATGTAGAACCACTAGACTGAGGAACAGCTTCTACCCTGAGGCTGTTAGACTCATGAATAAATAAATAATGAGAATAAACACTGCAAAATATCACATCATGCTGATGCTGATCTGTTTTCTTGTTGCTGTGTTCATCTGTGACCATCTGCTCATACAGACTCATGTTCGTGCTGCTGTTTATAATGATGTTTTTCCACTACATTAGGGCTTAGTGTATTACTAGTTGATGTTTCTCTTAGTTAATTCTAGATGTTATTACTGTTTTTCTCTTGCATTTGTTGTTGGATGTAACTGGGACCCCGTGTACATAATCTCGTTTTCATCACATGTACCACATGCGGTGCAAATGACAATAAAGACTCTCTGACTCTGACTCTCTGATACTGTAACTTTGTGTTTGGATGAATGTGTCAGCTTTTATACATTTTCAAAGCTACATAACAAATAAATCAGACAGTGGTTTTTGCACAATAATTTTCATGCCATGTGGCCCACTGACACCAAAACTCATGTTACTCTACTGGACCTGACAGACGAGGCACCCACATTTAATTTTAATTTTAAAGCATTTTCTAATTTTACATAATTGTTCAAAAATCATGGTTTTCACTCAACTAATTAGAAAACGCTTGACAGTGAGAAATAAATGACGGTGTCTTGTGTGTCAGGTCTATTAGAGTAGTTTAACAATAGTTTTGTGTCAGTGGGTCAAATGATGTAAAATATATTAATTTTTGTTTCTGAACAGTGTTTGGTTTGGTAATTTGTTGACGGCCCCTAAGCGAACCATTACGTCTCAGAGGAGGGGCAGACTGAGCGCAGCTGACTAAAATCAGACTGCCTGCTTCGGATCGAACGACAGGAACACATCGCTGAAACCTCGGAGCTCGAATGTCCAACGTAAAACTAACTTCACCTAGGTAGAGAATTGAGGCTCCAGCAGAGCACGAACAGTTCAGAAACAATTTGAAATGGGGAGAAAAAAAACTATTTATTAACAGCCTGATGCATGCTCAATAATCCAGGTAGAAAAATCAAAAAAAAAAAGCTAAGTCTGGTCCTCTGGACATTCAAAAAACAAAACAAAACAAAGCACAAAAAAAACCTGTAGAAACGTTTCGTCTTTCGGACGAAAGACGAAACGTTTCTACAGTTTTTTTTTTTTGCTTTGTTTTGTTTTGTTTTTTCAATGTCCAGAGGACCAGACGTAGCTTTTTTAGATATTTATTAACAGATTAAGTCGTGTTTTAGACTGATTATTGATAGAAAATATTTTCTGACCTAAAGTGCAGCCGTGACTGGTTCTAAATGAAGCTTTACAGCAGACAGCCGCTCCTCTCTCTTCTAGGTACTGCGTACTACTGGCACATAATATTTTAGTGGTACGCAGTACCGGACTGTACCGGCTTTCACCTCTGGTTGCAATGTTACGTTCTGTTGTTTGTATTGTTCTGTTGGTACAGAATTGTGTGTGAGTGAAAAGGGGGTGGGCGTGACAGCGGTAATGAAACCATGTACTGTATTTAGCAATGAGTCACATTATAACTTGGATTTAAATCAGTACATTTTTCATCCAATAAAAACAAAGATGTTAACAAATTGATGGTCTTGAGACTGGTCTCAATACCAAGACCAGTTTCGAGTACTACAACACTACCAGTACTATTCAAAACAATAATGGTGGACGAGCTCTGTGTTATGTTTCTTTTGATGGCTTTACAAATACATTCAATGTGTCTCTTGCTATCACTACAGTTAGTCTTTATCACTCCTAGTTTTTCCACAGGAATGATCTTCGTCCAAGTGACTTTTAAATCATGCGCCCGTCTGGTTGCACAAACTTCATGTCATCCCTACATTACGTTTGTCTTGCACTTTTCTTTTTCCTATCGTGAACATTTCAGCTTTTTCACTGGCTAATTAAAAGGTAGGGCAACTTCAACCCAGATGAGAGTCGAGGTGTGGAAAACACATGCAGATTCTAGGTTGAAAGTATTTTTAAAGGGATATTGTGCTTAAAAGCCTGATCTATGCCAGGAAACAAGTTTAAATGAACTCCACTAATTCTGCCAAAACGAGAAGCCAATAAAACAAATTTAAACAGAATGTGCCCCCAAGTTGTTTTTTTAAGCGATTCAAAAAGTGCGTTATCTCAATAGAACTCACTAATGCCGGGTACCCACCTAATTTGTCAGAACGTTCCTGCCGCCCCCTTTTGGCCGCTTGTCACGTTCCCACAAAGCCATTGAAGACGGGTCTGATGACGCGCACTAGGGGGAGACAAAGGAGGGGGTCTAGCTCGTTTTCCGGGTCTTGGAGTGGGTTTTCTACGAGCCGAACTGCAGCTTCGACAGTCTTTGTTGAGATTAAAATGTTTTTTTATGTTTGGGGTGATCAAACGCTGGAGCGGACAGCAGCAACTGTTTAAAATGCCAAGTTTCTTACCGGAGTTTGGTTCCAATTCATGGAGGCTCGATGGGGTAAGTTTAAAAAGTCCAAAAAAAGTCCCGTTGTCGTTGTGTAATCACATAGCAGAGGCTCTCCCGATTGTTTGCTGGACGCGTCGAGCAACGTCGAGCCGCAAAATATCAACTTTTCGTTCCGACGCTGCTCAACGCGTAGATTGCTTCGGACGTGCGCGTGCGCGGAAAGGAACAGCCGCGTCGCTTCAAACACTCAAAACGCGCTGCTTCATGATACGCCGCGCATCGACGCCTCTCCACATAGACTTTCAATGTAAACCGGCCGCTTCCGCCACCCGACACGGGTCCAGTGGGTACCCGGCATAAGAGACATTGGGGGCAGCTGTGTATGAGTGGCTACAGCAGTCCCTCCAAGATTACCCAGCAGGCACTGTAACTCACTCAACTTCTTGCATTCAAGTACAACATGTAATTTCAATAATTCAAACTAAAATTCTCGAAAGTAAAACTGGGGGGCAGCTGTGGCTAAGTGGGAAGAGCAGTTGTCCCCCATTGGGAGAGTTAGGGGTTTGATTCCACCAGCAGTCACATGCTGAAGTGTCCCTGGGCAAGACATTGAACACCTCATTGTCTCTGATGTGTGTCCCATGAATTCGTATGAATAGTATAAACTATAGTAATAGTAATACTAAAGCACTGATTAATCTATGTACAGATCCAGTAGAGTGTTGTATGAATGGGTAAATGAGGGCACAGATTGTAGTGTAAAGTGCTTTGAGTATCTTGATAAGCTAGAAAGACGCTATATATTTACCATTTGACCAAATATTGTAGTATGTTGCATATTAATATATTTAAGCTTGTATGTATATTTTTGGCCCTGCGGTTAAGTAAAAAAAATACATTCAAAGTTGTGCTTGGATTTAAAGATCATTGATGTGCATGTTATACCTGTATAACCCTGGAAAAGAGGTTTAAATCGACCATAGAAAACTCTAACTTAATTAATATAATGCCCATGTTGGGAGGTTGTATCAGTTTTATTTTATTTAGATGTGTTTCAATTTATTTTCTTTACTAAACAAAAGCAGGTACAGGAGCTTCTTTCAAAAGTTAGGATTCCAAATGCTAGGGGTTGTATAAAGCTGTAAGAGGATGAAATACAGAACATAGAGGTTTGTATTTTGTGCTGTGGGTACATCATCTGATTTTCTAATCAACTTTGTGATGAGGCACACATTAGTTATCTGCAATGGGCTTTAATGGGAGTAAAAACCTGGAAACCACTGGTTCTCCTTGTTACAGATTTGAATATCTTTCGTTTGGAGCTTGGGTCATTTGTTTTCCAAAAACTTTCCTTTTTCTTTCTCATTTTTCTTGTGAAGTACCATTAGAGCAGTTTTATTTATCGCGACAAACTGGCCTTTAATATTCCGTCTTTGAGCTTATGATTCTCCGTCGTCTCGTTTCCACTTACGGCGGAGATTTAACATGTAGATAATGGAAGAGCCTATTAGCGGCACCACACCCCACCATCATTTCCTGATGGCGATGTCATTAGCTCTCGGAGGTATTGATTCTACCGGTGCACGCTGTGGAAAGGAAAAAATTAATTATACATTGCTTGTTTGTTTATTTGTTTCCTTATCATCCTATTACTTATAAAGCATATTGTCTGAGCTTGAAACTTCTCTGTTTAAACTGAGTGAACTCTTCTTGCATCAAACTCACTGAACTCATGAACTGTTGAAAGTCCTCTGCCTTTGTGCAGCTGGAGAATATTATTCTTTTCTCCTCCCTGCCATAAAACCTTCTGTGGTTTCTTCCCAATGTTATCCCTTCCTCCCAAAATGTTATTTCTTCCCTATTCATGTCATAGAATGATCTGTGGTCTTGTCCTTTTTCTGCTGAACAAGATGATCTGTGGTTGCAATGCTGGCCATGATAACACTCTTGTGAGGCCCTGTGGTTACAATGCCTGCCATAGACAGATTCCTGAGAAGAAAGACAAACAGCCTGTGGGTTGAGAAACTGAGTTCAACATCTGTTACAACAAGAACTTGGACTGACTGAAACCTCCTCATCCTGGGAGATGTTATTTTTCATACAAAGCTGTGTCCAAGAAAACTATTGTGCAGAGCCAACTGTCTCCGAGAATGTTATTGCAAAACTCAACTGTCAGCCCTTTTTCACCACAGATGTTTTTCTACTCTATGATTAGAGGTTGGGAAACTCCCCTCTGACGTGCAAGAAAGGTATAAGAGGAGGACTTCGACAGGCACTCTTCAGTGCAGCTCTGAACAGCCTCGTGTTCTGTATTCTGTGTCTGCCTCCGCTTTGCAAAGGAGAATTAAATACTTTATACTTTTTAAAACCTTGTTTCAGTCTCAGTTTTCTCGTAAAGATTTTCCATCGACAATTGGTAGCAGAGGATGGTTTTAGTGTAAGTTCGTCCGGGACTCACGGAGCTTCACGACGGCAGGCTGATCACCAACCTCCGAACCTCCAGCCAGACTTTCCGGAGCGGGAGGACGTCTGACTCTCCGGAGGACCGGACCGGCTTCAACTATAATCCAGCCCGAGAACTGCAGACTGAAACTAAAACAGTCAAGGTAAAATTTATCGATCTTTTCAAAATAAAATATCAAATAAAAGTAACCACGTAGAAATGTATTAAAACTGAAAATACATCGAGCGTAAGGTCTAAAGAGGCCGAGTGGGAAGTCCTTAAAGGGACAGTAGGGTTTTCTTCTGACCAGGAAACCGAGTTAACGCGCGTGTAAGACTTATCAATAAAAATATGATAAACTGAGCGTAAAGATTTATCGATAAAAATACGATAAACTGAGTGTAGATTAATCAGAAATATCTACGAGCCCACCTCTGATTAGGTATAGAGGTAGTGGCGGCGACAAAACTGTACGATATGGGTGCCAGTAACAGTAAAAATGTTGATTATATTCCATGCGGGCCAGAAGCCGACCATATGAAAAAGTTACACGGAGATTCTTGTCTTAAATACGTGTCACAATGGTCTTATGAGTTTGATTTTCCAAGAAATGGGTCTTTTGATCCAGATGACATTCAGCAGCTCGAAGAAAAGTTAGCTGCACAAAAATTAAAACTATCTAAAATGACAAAGATACCAAGAGAAATGTATGTTGCAATGCACAACCATGAGCAAGCATTTAGACTGTGGAAAAATGAATCAAAGGCACAAAATCAGAAAACAAACCCCAAAGCCCTCCAGATGGTTCAAAAAATTGGAAAAAAGAATAAAAAACAAAGTGATCTGACAGGTTCAAAACCAACAGGGTTAAAGACAGAACATTCAAAG
>JBBPBX010018412.1:17547-30634 GCA_038048925.1 Garcialebias charrua | reverse complement strand
AAGAAGAGACAGCCATGCTTGATGAAACCACCAACGCACCAATGCTGATCGGAGAGGAGACCCACAACCCTCTGCGTTCGAGACTGTCTTGTGCCAGTACCTGATGAATGGCCTCCTGCCTAACATCAAGAAAGCAGTCAAGACCACCTACATTGGCTACAATGTGGAAACACGCCTCAACAAACTCCTACGCCATGCTTGTCACGCTTGGGACATGCACTCAGCTGAAGTCACCTCAGCCCAGAAGAGAAAGCAACGTGCGGCTGAAGATACTCAGCTGACACTCCTCCAAGCTGCCACTCAAATGACTCTTGAACGTACCCAGCCTCCAAGACTCCCTCAAGCGCCCCACCTACAACATCCAAGACGCTTTCAATGGACGAGCCCACCACAGAACTGGCAACCAAGGCTACAAGAGCCCTCCGGCTGTTACAGCTTTGGCTCTGAAGTCCACTGGATCAGAGACTGTCCCCACAAACGCAGAGGTCGAGGAACCTACCGGGGCCAACACATGGGCCAGGGCCAGAAGCATCCCTACCAAGGCCGCCCCGGTCAGGACATCTCCTACCAAGGCAACCCCAACCAGGGACAGAACTTTCCGGGCTCTCACAGAGAAGGTAGACGCGGAAGAGGCCAACAGCCACAGTTCGGGCAGAGGGGAGGCCACTCTACCTGACTAGAGCGGGAGGAGGAAGGTCCAGCTCTCCAAACCGCAAGTAGCCACACACACACACACACACACACACACACACACACACACACACACACACCTGTTGTTGATGAGCATGACTTGATCCCAACCACATACTTAAAATACACTCAGACAGCTTGTCAGAAACTACCTATGATTACAGTGCATGTCCAAGGAACTGCCCTACCATTCCTTGTAGATTCGGGGGCAACAAAATCCCTGATAAAAAGAAAAGCACTTCCAAATGCACCATTATCAGGACAAATTATCACTTCTACAGGAGCATCAGGCATGGCTATCCCTGAACCCGTGACAAGTCCTCTATCAGTGACAAACCCTTTTGACAAAACAGAACACACACATCAGTTTCTACTGTCAGAACATTGCCCTGTCAATCTTTTAGCAAGAGACTTGATCTTGAAGTTCAACCTGACTATCACATGTGGACCAGAAGGACTTCTAGTTTCCACACCTGACCCAAACACAACCGCTTTCTACTCAGAACCAGTCCTATCAGTACTGGAGTGGTTGCTCATTGACCCGACACAGACCAAAATACTGACTGAAATGACTATAGAAAGGATGTCACCGAACTCCATTCTACATGACCCCAACACATTACACTGCACAGCACATCTAGTGACTGATCCAGATGATCCACTCACAGCCCTCTTCTTACACACACCACCCAACACCCTCCACCTCATAACCATTTGTTGGACATAAGAAGTCTGTTTTTCCCTAGTCTCATTAAAAACAGGGGATACACCCATCTCACTATCACAATAGTCATTTTCAAAATGCATGACTCATTTCCACATGTGTCGCTCGCTCGTGACCAGTCACTTCAGTGGAAAGACCTTGGCCACATGGCCTTGGATGTAGTGACCACATCAGATTGGTTACCAGTGGGTGATTGCATGTACTCACCATCACTCTTCATGTTCATGCGAGACATCAACTTTGAGGTTTATGTGACTCCAATCCAAGCCCTAGTTGAATGGTAAATGGAGCTTATTTATATAGCGCTTTCCAGCCCCCTGTGAGGAGCCCCAAAGCGCTTTACAATACCAGCCATCCACCCATTCATTCAGACATTCATACACCGGTAGTGGTAGCCTGCCTTGCAAGGCGCCATCCAGACCTACCGGGAGCAACTCGGGTTAAGTGTCTTGCCCAGGGACACAACGACACATGGTGGGCGGATGCGGGATTCGAACCTCCAACCTTCCGATCAGGGGTCGACTGCCATTACCACTACACCACGGCCGCCCCTAGTTGACCAGACAGCATGACTAGCAACAACTTTTCCCAAACTGCAGGTTGACGACCCCAGACTCTCAGAGGTCCCACAACACCTGTGGGCCCAAACCAAATATGACGTAGGGTTAATCAAGGGTCAAGAACCGATTCAGATCACTCCTAAATCGTCCTACAAACCTAAAATTGCCTAATATCCACTCAAGCCAGAGGCTGTTGAAGGAATAACACCTGTTTTCCACTCTTTGTTGAACGCAGGAGTAATTATTTCTTGCCCCTCCTCACCGGTACGATCACCAATTTTTCCTGTCAAGAAAATCAGACCAACATCCCCAGATGAATGGAGGTTTGTTCAAGACCTACGTGCTGTAAACGCAGCTGTTCAAGCACGTGCTCCCATCGTACCGAACCCCTATGTGATTTTATCACAAATTCCATCTGGTTCAACTTTCTTATCTGTTATTGACTTGGCTAACGCATTCTTTAGTGTACCAGTACACCCTGACAGTCAGTTTTGGTTCTCGTTTCAATTTTTGGGCAAGTCTTACACTTTTACCCGCCTCTGTCAAGGGTTCTGCGAAAGCTCTACCATCTTCCACCAGGCACTTAACGACAGCCTGATGGGTTTCACCCTTCCTCCAGGTTGTGCACTTCTGCAATACGTGGACGACTTGTTGTTGGCAGCACCAACAGAAAGTCTTTGTCAAACACACACCATACGTCTGCTTCAATATCTTGCAGAACAAGGTCACAAGGCGTCACTCTCAAAACTTCAATTTGTACAGCCATTGGTCACGTTCCTAGGTCATAGAATCTCTGCTGAAGGGAGAGATCTGGCAGACACTCGCGTTAAAGCCATAGTTTCTCTGCCACTCCCTACAACTAAAAAACAACTCATGTCTTTCTTGGGATTATGTGGGTATTGCAGACATTTTATTCCTAACTACGCGGAACTCGAAGCTCCACTTCGCGCTGTCTGTCATGAAAAAGGCCTTCAAATGAGCTCCAAATTAACCTGGACACCTGATGCATTGACTGCTTTTGAAGCACTCAAGGCTCAGTTGCAAAAAGCACCTACACTGGGAATTCCCGATCCAACAAGGCCTTTCGTCCAGGCTGTGGATGAACGTGGAGGGTGCATGACGTCAGTCTTGCTTCAGAAGCATGGTGACAGGATGAAACCTGTTGCATACTTCTCTGCAAAACTCGACCCAGTGGCTGCAGGACTCCCCCTGTGTTTGCGCTCAGTCGCTGCAGCTGAAAAATCTGTATTGGCAAGTAGAGACATCGTGGGGTACTCTGATTTGACCCTGTTAGTCCCCCATGCTGTCACACAAATTCTAAATGAACAAAAAACTGCGCATCTGTCGACAGCACGCTGGCTGAAGTACCACACTACTTTGTTAGACATGCCTAACATCACCATCAAACGTTGCAACGTACTTAATCCAGCCACTCTCTTACCCTCACCGGATGAGGGCACTCCACATGATTGCATGGCTGAACTTGAGGTTTTGTGCACACCTCGACCTGACTTAAAACAAGACCCTATCTCTGACCCTGACTGGGAGCTGTTTGTTGATGGCTCTTCCTCACGTGACATGAACACAGGTTCCATCAGAAGTGGTTACGCAGTAGTGACAAACGCACACAGTTGAAGCGAAATCACTTCCACCTTGTTCAGCTCAAGCTTGTGAACTTATTGCTTTGACCAGAGCTTGTCAGCTCTCTGAAAACAAATCAGTCAACATCTTCACTGACTCACGCTATGCTTTTGGAGTTGTTCATGACTTTGGAGCACTTTGGAAACATTGTCATTTCCTTCGCTCTGATGGACAACCCATTCTTAACCATAAATTGGTTGCTGAACTCCTTGAGGCCATCACTTTGCCCAAACACATTGCTGTCATCAAATGTGCTGCTCACACTAACAGGAAAGACTACATTTCCATAGGTAATGCAGCTGCAGACACTGCAGCCAAACAAGCTGCTACACAGATACCTGAATCACTTCCTATTTCCACACTCACATCTAACACAGAACCTGACATTACTTTCACACTCAAGGACATGCAGAAAATGTCCACCCCTCATGAAAGAGCAGAATGGAAGCATTTAGGTTCCACCTTTAAGGATGGACTATGGATTGGTCCAAACAAAAACCCTTGTTTACCTGAACACATTTTCCCAGCTTTTGCTACATTGACACATTCCTTTGATCATGTGTCAAAAGGGGGAATATGTTAAGAGAGGTTGACACACATTGGTACACAGTCAAATTTTTAAAATATGCTCAACAACATTGTGACTCATGTCTTGTGTGTGCGTCTCACAACATCTCAAAGGCAGTTAAGACAGAAGCACCAGGTGCCCACAGAAAAATCACTGCACCTTTTCAACACTTAATGATTGATTTCATTGAATTGACACCTGTGATGAACAAAAAATACTGTTTGGTTGTCGTGGATATGTTTTCAAAATGGGTTGAGGTTTTCCCCACAAAACATAACATTGCAAACACAGTGGCTAAAAATCCTCTTACAAGAAATCATTCCTCGCTGGGGAATTCCGCAGAGAATTTCCAGTGATAATGGGCCGCATTTTGCTAATCAAATCATGACAGAAATCTCGACCACATTGAATTTTGACCTAACCAAGCATTGCTCCTATCACCCACAAAGTGGAGACGCAGTTGAGAGAGAAAATGGCACACTAAAAAACAAATTAGCCAAGATTTGTGAGGACACACAACAAAACTGGGTTCCATGTTTACCTCTTGCTGTTATGGGTATGCACATGCACAGAAGAGCTAAACATAACCTTAGCCCTTTTGAAATTCTTTTTGCAGCTCCGCCCAACCTTGGAACTGGGCCTCCAACAGATCCCACGAGTGATCTGAAACACTGTGATCACAACATGATGAAATACTGTATTGAACTGACAAAACAATTAAAATCCATCAGGTCACAGGTCCAAGGAGGACTCCCTGGACCAGCTCAAAAACAATTGCATTGTATTTCTCCTGGAGACTTTGTTATGATTAAATGTTTCAGGAGCAAGCGTTGGAACTCCCCGAGGTGGACAGGACCATTCCAGGTATTGTTGACCACACACAAGGTCGCTAAGAGGGCTACCTGGGTCCACGCTTCCCACTGTAAGCTGTTTCGAGGAACAAAGCCACCGACAGAGGAGGATCAGGACGGGCCAGAACTGACATTAACATCTGATGCTCGAATGCCGGATGCCGACGAGGGTGCAGCAAAGCATCTGATGCTCAAATGCTAGATGCTAACGAGGGTGAAGTAACTTTCACACATACTCTTCCACTCACGGCTGAGGGAACGGACTCAGAGTGAGGCAGCAAGTGCGTGACGGCACCTACGACATCACACTCACAGTCCGAGTTACGGCTCCCTGTGAATGCGGCAGGTACCTAAACCTACAACTAGGTTGAGTCCATCCAACCCCTGTTTTTCCCTAGTTAATAACCTCTGAACAAACTATGAGGCGCACAGACTCAATGAACTGGTTCGACACTCATCCATGGACGGTCATGCTGATCCTTGGCCTTATATCAGGTTTGACCTGTCTGTAACCCACAAAAATAGCTCTTGCCATTTTCCATTTGAAGTTAATGAAGGATCCACATGAAACCACTATAATGTGAAATGTGTTTTCCTGATTTTTTTTTTCAGAGTCTGGCATTGGCTGTATAGTCTTATTAAGGGCGGTCGTGGCGTAGTGGTAATGGCAGTCGTCCCCCGATCGGAAGGTTGGTAGTTCGAATCCCGGTTCCCCACACCATGTGTCGTTATGTCCTTGGGCAAGACACTTAACCCCGAGTTGCTCCCGGTAGGACTGGAAAACACCTTGCATGATAGTCTGCCGCTATCGGTGTATGAATGTGTGTAGCATTCAATGTGTGTAGCACTTTGAGATTTTCACTAATGAAAAGTGTGTTATAAATTGAATTCATTATTATTATTATTAATTTTCAACTTAAGTGTTGTTCCATAAAGGAACAAAAGGGGGAAATTGTGAAAGGAAAAATTAATATACACATCCTAATGTTTTATTATTAAACTGTTTTATTGTATGTAAGGCATGTCTGAACTGTTGAATTTCTCTCTACTTTGAGTGCAAGCATGTATTGATTTGTTCTTGTGCCAAGGTACAATGAACCTGCAAAGTTTCAACATCAAGAGCTTTCTGTTCCCTTTTTATCTTGGTTATCAAATGTTCTGTATAAAAGCTGCAGAGTAAAACTGTTTGACCACGGGAGGCTACTTGCTCTTGTCCAATGAGATTTAGAGGCGTATGACTTTCTGCAGATGTAACCTTTGCCTGCAAGTGTGTTATCTCCAAGTGCAAACAAACCTGAGGTCTGTTATCTAACTGAAACCTCCTGGTTCTGAAGACATGTTTGTATAAAGCCAACTGTTTCTGATTGTGTAACCCAACTGTCAACATATCCTTCCAACACATCTCAAAGTCCAGATTCTGTTATTCAGACTTGTGGAACATTCCATGACGTATGAAGGCGGGTATAAAACTGAGACATTGTGATGTGCTCCCTCAGAGCAGCTCAGAACAACCTCGTGTTTTGTACTCTGTTGTCTGCTTCCCTTTGCAATGGAAATTAAATTATTTTTATTCTTTTTAAAACTTGTTTCAGTCTCCAGTTTTCTTTTAAAGATTTTTCCATCGACGTGTGTAGTAGAGTGCTGTGTGACTGTGTGTGTAGTAGAGTGCTGTATGAATTTGTGTAGTAGAGTTCATTCATTCAACCTTTATTTAGTCAGGTAAATCTTATTGAGCCTCGTGGGCTCATTTACGAAAGCGACCTGCTAAAACTAAAGAACGATGAACAGCAATGGTAGAATTTCCTTAAACAATGAACAATAGAAAAACAAAAGAGAGAAAAACAAAAGAGAGAAATGTATGTATGTGTAGTAGCGTGCTGTATGAATGTGTGTATAGTAGAGTGCTGTATGAATGTGTGTGTATTAAGAGTACTGTATGAATGTGTGTAGTAGTGTACTGTATGAATGTGTATGTATTAGAGTGCGGTATGAATGTGTGTGTATTGGAGAGATTTATGAATGTGTGTGTTTAGAGTGCTGTATAAATGTGTGTGTATTAGAGTGCTGTATGAATGTGAGTGTATTAAGAGTGCTGTATGAATGTGTGTGTATTAAGAGTACTGTATGAATGTGTGTGTATCAGAGTGATGTATGAATGTGTGTGTATTAGAGTGACGTATGAATGTGTGTGTATTAGAGTGATGTATGAATGTGTGTGTATTAGAGTGATATATGAATGTGTGTGTAGTAGAGTGTTGTATGAATGTGTGTGTAGTAGAGTGATATATGAATATGTGTGTAGTAGAGTGCTGTATGAATGTGTGTAGTAGAGTGCTGTATGAATGTATGTGTAGTAGAGCGCTGAATGAATGTGTGTGTATTAGAGTGATGTATGAATGTGTATGTAGTAGAGTGCTGTATGAATGTATGTGTAGTAGAGTGCTGAATGAATGTGTGTGTATTAGAGTGATGTATGAATGTGTGTGTAGTAGAGTGCTGTATGAATATGTATAGTAGACTGCTGAAGGAATGTGTGTGTATTAGAGTGATGTATGAATGTGTGTGTAGTAGAGTGCTGTATGAATATGTGTAGTAGAGTGCTGTATGAATGTGTATGTAGTAGAGTGCTGTATGAATGTGTGTGTAGTAGAGTGCTGTTTGAATAGGCGTGTAGTAGAGTGCTGTATGAATGTGTGTTTAGTAGAGTGCTGTGTGAATGTGTGTGTAGTAGAGTGCTGTGTGAATGTGTGTGTAGTAGATGCTGTATGAATGTGTGTAGTAGAGTGCTGTATGAATGTGTGTGTAGTAGCGTGCTGTATGAATGTGTATGTAGTAGAGTGCTGTATGAATGTGTGTGTATTAAGCGTACTGTATGAATGTGTGTAGTAGAGTACTGTATGAATGTGTGTGTTTTAGAGTGCTGTATGAATGTGTGTATTAGAGTGCTGTATAAATGTGTGTCTATTAGAGTGCTGTATGAATGTGAGTGTATTAGAGTGTTGTATGAATGTGTGTGTATTAAGAGTACTGTATGAATGTGTGTGTATCAGAGTGATGTATGAATGTGTGTGTATTAGAGTGATGTATGAATGTCTGTAGTAGAGTGCTGTATGAATGTGTGTGTAGTAGCGTGCTGTATGAATGTGCGTGTAGTAGTGTTGTATGAATGTGTGTGTATTAAGAGTTCTGTATGAATGTGTGTAGTAGAGTACTGTATGAACTAGGCTTGTTATAGATAAACCGATTCGACCGGATATCCGGTTTGACAAGCTAGCGATGTGGTTGCATCGGTAGCAGCCCACGTAAACCGACAGCAACCAGCCACAAATCCAGAGATGAACCGGTTGAAGAGACACGGACCGGTTATCGCGAGACTTGCTGGGTTTACAATGCGTTTCTAAAACAACGCGAGAGTTGGAAATGCCCGCGAAGCTATTCTCACGCATGCGCCGTAGCTCACCAAGACGACAACATGGATGTAAATAGTAGCCGCGCTACTAGCGAGTCACCGCGAAAGATTTTCAATACATCAGCCAGACAAAACTCTAAAGTGTGGAACGTTTTCGGGTTTTACTAGAAGGACGGAAAACTCGACAAAAGCCACGCTATTTGTAAGCTATGCAGAGCACCTCTGAAGTGCACGACAAACCTCGACCAACATGCAACGAGGAAACGCAGAGAGGAGTACTGTACTGCAAACTTCTCAAGCCTCATAACAACGAGCAGGAGCATGTAGCTGCCACACAGAAAGCGACGGGTAACGTTATCACTAAATTTTACGGGCAACTCGGTGATAGTTCATCACGAGCTACACAGTCCTTGAAGATCTCTTCCACACTGCAGTAGCTCTGGACCCCCGTTTTAAGACTGCAGTGTTTTAAGTCCCTGCCCTTCCTCAGTAGCCATGATTCAGAGAGGACATTCACAAGCCTGTCAGCAGAAACAACATCCCTGCATCACAAGGTAAATCCCCCAACACACTGTCAAAATACATCTACAGTCTGCTGTGTTTTGTTGCTGTCACTAGATTTATTCTGCCTACTGTTTTTTGATTGTTTACACTGCATTTAACCATACTGTACACTAAATGTAATGTCATGTTTTATTTCTAGGTAACGGGGGATTCAGTTCAGAGAGGTCCAGTGCAGACTGAACCTGCAAATGGAGATCTGGACGTCTGCATTGATACACCCCAGACCCAAGATGAGCATACAGGTTTGTGTTTTATAACTTGTGATCAAGAATGAGCTGACTTTGTCTTAAACTTGTGCTGCAGTCATTGTATCAGCATAAAACACATTCACTATAATGAGAGAATCTGCATGCACAGAAAGAGTTAAATAATAATCATGATGATAATGATACATCTTTTACAAATGTTATACACGAGTCCCTACATAAATAAATTCTGAACATCAGATGAAGATTTTTACATAAAATGGTAAAGTCAGTAAAAAAAAAAAAAAACTTCATGGCTAACATAGCCAGTAATATATGGTGCTTGTTTTCTATTTCAGATGATGAACCACCTTGTAAAAAGAAGAAAATGTCAGCGCTGGACGAGCTGTTGGGAGACTTTGAAGTGAGGATGGCAACTAGATCTGTGAGGGACCAGGCCAGTGAAGAAGTCAAGAGGTACAGAGAGCATGTTTTTATATTAATCCGTGCCCACCTGCTCACACAAACTCATGTTCGTGCTGCTGTTGTTAGGTGTACTGTTCTTGCATTATGTTTTGTATTATTAAGTTCAAGTTCAAGTGTTTATTTGTCATATGCAGGTTAACACAGGGTTAACTTAGTACAATGAAATGCTCAGGATGAGAAAAAACGATTTTGACTTGCTAAAAAACAAACAACAAGCAAACAGGAAATACTAAAGCATGCAATAAGGGTACAAAATAAACTACCAAAAAGTGAAACAGTAATTATAATATTTACAAAGTTTCTGAAGAGAAAAATAGTAAACAACATGGTAGAATTTTAACGGTGAAGCAGGATGAATTTGTGTGAATAACTATTTCAAGGTAGTATGAAATATAAGCTAAAATGCACATGATCTATATTGCACATAACTACCAAAGTACAGGTTGTGTGACAGGTTATTGCACAGCGGGTTATTGCACACACAGGAGCTTTGTGCTTACGGTAGCTTATTCCTTGTTTTTTCGTAGTGATTTTTATTTTATTACATGCTGCTGTAACCATTTGTGCCTTTTATATTTTTTCTGTATTTTCTGTAGGAAATTTTCTTTTAGCTGGTCTTTTTAGGTCCATGTTTAAAAATAAACACATTTAACATGTGATTATTTTGTTTGGCTTTTTACTTTATTTTTACCAGTGCTTTACAGCACCCTTTTAGATATGATATATGTGGACTTTTACAAATTTAAAAATGCTCTAAGAATGTCACATTGATAGAAATGGTCCTTTTTCTTTCATAATGAAATATTTGTCTACCGGTACATCAACAAATGTTAAAACGTAGAATTATTTGAAGTTTAATCGAATCGAACTGAATCGAACCGAATCGCTTTTACACTGCATCGAATCAAATCGAATCGTTGCGTTTTTAAAATAAATCGTTTTTGAATCGAATCGTAACCTTTGTATCTAGATGTGAATCGAATCGTCTGTCCCACAGAGATGTACAACCCTAGTATGAACGTGTGTGTATTAGAGTGCTGTATGAATGTGTGTGTACTAGAATGCTGTATAAATGTGTGTGTATTAGAGTGCTGTATGAATGTGAGTGTATTAGAGTGCTGTATAAATGTGTGTGTATTAAGAGTACTGTATGAATGTGTGTGTATCAGAGTGATGTATGAATGTGTGTGTATTAGAGTGACATATGAATGTGTGTGTATTAGAGTGACATATGAATGTGTGTGTAGTAGAGTGCTGTATGAATGTGTGTGTAGTAGAGTGCTGTATGAATGTGTGTGTAGTAGAGTGCTGTATGAATGTGTGTGTAGTAGAGTGTTGTATGAATGTGTGTAGTAGAGTGCTGTATGAATGTGTGTGTAGTAGAGTGCTGTGCGAATGTGTGTGCGGATTAAAAATGAGGGCAGCTTGTGTTGTAAAGAGCTTTGAGATGGTGGGAGTTAAAGCTCCGTCTCACAGGAGACTGTCAGATGTTCCCAGCAGACCCTCACAATACATTTGGGTCTGCCAGGTCTAACTGTCATCCTCCCTCACCATCGGAGCCAACTCACCACCTGGTAGTTGTCAGTGGACAGCTCCGCCCCTCTCTTCACCCGAGTGTCCAAGACATGTGGCCGCAGATCAGATGAGATGAAAACAAAGTCGACCATCGAACTGTGGCCTAGGGTGTCCTGGTGCCAAGAGCACATATGGACACCCTTATGCTTGAACATGATGTTCATTATGGACAATCTATGACGAGCACAGAAGTCCAATAACAGAACACCACTTGGGTTCATATCAGGGGGGCTGTTCCTCCCAACCACACCCTTCCAGGTCTCACTGTCATTGCCCACGTGAGCGTCGAAGTCCCCCAGTAGAACAAGGGAGTCCCCAGGAGGTGCACTCTCCAATACCCCCTCCAAGGACTCCAAAAATGGTGGGTAATCTGAGCTTCTGTTTGGTGCATAAGCACAAACAACAGTCAAGGCCCATCCCCCCACATGTTGGCAGAGGGAGTCTACCCTCTCATTCACCGAGGTAAACCCCAACATACAGGCACCGTACCCCACGGGTGGGGTTCACCCGTAGGTGAACCCCAACGTACAGATGGGAGGCAACAAGTTTGCCCACTCCTGCTCGGCACATCTCACAAGGGGCAACTCCAGACTGGAAGAGTGTCCAACCCCTCTCAAGGAAACTGGTTCCAGAGCCAGAGCCATGCGTTGAGGCGAGTCCAACTATTTCTAGCCGGAACCTCTCAACCTCACAAACCAGTTCAGGCTTCTTCCCCACCAGAGAGGTGACATTCCACGTCCCAATAGTCAGCTTCTGTAGCCGAGGATCAGACCGCCAATGTCCCCGCCCTCTGCCACCAGCCATCCCACATTGGCCCCTCCCACAGGTGGTGAGCCCATGGGAAGGGGGGCCCATGTCTCCTCTTTGGGCTGTGTCCGGCCGGGCTCCATGGGTAAAAGCCCGGCCACCAGGCGCTCACCAGCGTGCCCCACGTCCAGGTCCGGCTCCAGAGTGGGGCCCCGGTGACCCACGTCTCGGCGAGGAAGCATTGGTTCCATTAATTTTAATCATCATAGGGGTCTTTAGGCTGCACTTTGTTTGGTACCTCATCTTTCATTCTTTTCAAAAAACTGAACTTTGGTTTCGGCACATAGACTCAAACAGACTCCAGGGAACATCTGCTCACCCTCTCCTCTTCAAAGCTGATAAGTCCTTCATCATCATCACTCTCCAGCTCCTCTGGAGCTTCACTGATCAGGGAGTTGAGCTCAGTGTTGGCTGGCTGAGCCTTCAGGAAGCTGAAGAAGCGCTGCAGGGGCGACTGTCCACCACCTGGGGGGGATGCTTCTTGCTGCTCAAGGTTGTCACTTTGTTTCTTAGCAAAGTTGACAAAAACCTGGGCCAATAAAAACAAAGCTTGAATTCATTGTTTTCCCCTTCATCACAGGGTCAGGTGGGAGTGGGACTTACATTGTCCAGAGTGGTCTGGCTCACAGAGTAGTCCTCAATACCCAGAACTTCCACTACCTGCTCCATTTTACTGAAGACCTGAGCCAGAGATAATCTTTGGGATTTCAGCTGGTACTGAACCTTGGTGTGGTGACGCTCCTGAAAAACAAGAAAAGAAAGGACTGATCATCCTGGGTTCATCTCAGTCTCTTGTCTGTTCTCTCTCAAAGGTGCAGGACTTCAAGGACTTGTGGTCCACTGTCCAGGAAAATGGGGAGTGTGGTAAAGAGGTGAAGAAGAGAGTCCAGGCAGGATGGGGAGGATGGAGAAAAGTTTCAGGAGTGATTTTCAACAACATGGTGTCAGCAAAGGTAAAAGGAAAAGTGGAGTAAGGACAGAGGACACAGTGAGATGCAGGAGGACAACTCGCTGTGGAGACACCTGA